>CAUYRT010010511.1:0-25999 GCA_963574885.1 Lepilemur ruficaudatus
ACAAGTACACAGGACACGTTCTCACGAATCCACAGCAATGACGTGGACTCCAGTGGAAACTTCCTCCAGCGAGACAGGAGATTCCCAAAGGAAGAAACACAAATGACTCGTGAGTGTGTGAAAAAACGCCCAACCCCACGAACAAGAGAGAATTCAGAAGGAGACACAATGGTGTTCGATTTTCACGGAGCACATTGGTGAAAATCAAGGTGGTTTTTGATACTAAGGGTGGATTTATGGGGGGGGGGGCGCCAGTCCCAGCTGGTGGCAGAGAGACTCGTGGGCATGTGGCCAAGGGCGTGGGCCATGGACCCCGGGTCAGGGGCCATGTTCCCCTGTGCGGCTCAGAGATTGCAGTCCCAGGATTTAGTTCAGAAGCCGCGATGGGCAGGCAGGCACCTACAACAGGAATTTAAACACCCAGCAGGTCCACGGCAGCCATCAGCCACATCCGCTGGTAGACACATGAAGGGTGTGGACACAGGCGTCACACCTGTACTGTGGCCCCATGTTTAGCAGTTTGGAAAATGCTGATAATACTAAGTGAAAAAGCAAACAGAAATTGGCATAGTTTGATCCTGCTGTTAGTTTAAAATATATACATGTAAACAGATTTTCTATATATATAAATGTACACACAGTCATGCACCAAATAACGAAGTTTCTGTCAACAGCAGACCGGACGTGCCACAATGGTCTCGTAAGATGATAAAAAAAAAAAAAAAAACAATACCCTTTGTTAATGACTGAAAGTAATAACAATATGGAAATTTTAGCTATAAGGGATATACAATGTCAATATTTGAGATGATTTAACCTTTCCAATCTGAGTATAAATTTGCAAATTTGTACTTGGCTATGAAGTTTGAACTGATACATTGAAAACCTTTTTCTGTGGTTTCTTAGCTTAGCTATTTCTGTTCATGAATACTGTGAGCCTTTTGTAGGTAAATGCAGCAAGATGAGGAAGTACATGAGTTTTGCTTGAGGGTTTACTACTTACTTAAGTTACTGATTATTGTATTTTCTTTTTCCAGGCAGAACACATGCTAGACACAGACAGCAGAACCAGCATGGCGGGAAGTGGGATCTCACAGACTCCAAACTCAGATGGGTGAACAACATGCTTCCTCTGAGTTACTTACATGCTCTCAGTATGTTGAGCTATCTGCACTTCTGTGTTTACTGCAGCACTGTTCGCAATAGCTGAGATATGGAATCAACCTAAGTGTCCATCAGTGGGTGAATGAATAAAGGAAGTGTGGTATATGTATAAAATGGAATACTATTAAGCCATAAAAAGAAAAAATGCTGTCATTTCAACAAAATGGATGAAGCTGGAGGATATTATGTTAAGTGAAATAGGCCAAATACAGAAAGACAAATACCATGTTATCTCACTCATATGTTAAATCTAAAAAAAGTTGATCTCATAGCAGTAGGAAGCAGAATGGTGGTTACCAGAGCCTGGGGTGGTTAGGGTTGGGGAGATGTTGATCAAAAGATATATATTTATAGTTAGATAGGAAAAACAAGTCCAAGAGGTCTATTGTACAACACAATGACTATAATTAATGACAATATATTATATTCTTGAAAAATGCTAAGAGGATGGATAATTGTTCTTACCATAAAAATTGTAACTATGCAAGCTAATGCATTTGTTAGTTAACTAGATTTAACCATTCCAAGATGTATTTACTTCAAAATATCATGTTGCACATAAATACATATAATTTTATATTATAATTTAAATAAGATAAATAAATTGGGAAAAGAAAAAATTATAAATTAATGACCTAACTGAGCTGAATATTCAGGATTACATATTTTATTCTCAGAACCTCTTTTACTAAATTCCTCAAGTGTATGTGTGTTTTAAATGTCCCTACATTCAGAAAAGCATATTTTCAAGAACAAAAATTGCCACATTTCCCATAGTATTCATATAATAAGCCTAGATCAGAGAAATCTCCTGTTCAAGAAGTTCTTGGATCCACAATGACTTCTACGAAAAGGATTAAATAGCAACAGAAGAAAGCAAACACTAGATGTGTATGACTTAAGCAAGTATTATTTTAGTTAATGAAAATAAATCCTTTTGCCACGTGGTTGCTCTCTTCATATTTTCACCATCAGAATGTTAAGAACTAGATGATACAGTCCAGGGTGTAGATCTCCAGGACATGACCAAAATGTAGCACTGTTTCTCATCTAGAACTTAAAATATAAGGATCAAATGATAAATATTCATATTTATAGCTTTATTGGTCTCTGTCTTTTAGATCTGTTGCAGTACGTTAAGCACTACCCAACCCACCTCCCAAACGGACTACAATTTATTATCTGTATTATTACACTCAGGTCTTAATGACCTATTTGCCTCACCACACTTTCTGGCACAGTGTAAGCATTTGTTTTCATGTTTTACATAAATTATCATTTTATTTTTTTTAAATGTACTTACTCATAAATTTAATAGCTGGTGCTCAGTAAACTGGTGCTTTCATTAGTCTGGATAATTAAAGTATCACCTAAGATAATAACCATGCCACGTATCAAGCAAAATGTCTAAAACAGCTACTATAGCAACTGACATTTTGAAACTTCATGGCAGCTAGTTGACTAAAGCATATATTGAGATACTTTTGGGCAAAATGTACAAAAGATTAAAGTATATTAAAATACATTGATACAACTCACTACCATTGAACTGGATACTCCTCTCCCATTTTGGTGTAATTTACATATTTGCTAATGAGACTTCCTAAATCATCATCCACATTATTGATTATATTATAATGAAGATAAAGTGTTACCCATTTGGTGTGTGTCATTTGGGAAGTTTTTCAGTATTCATCTGTTTTCAGAATTCATCACACATTTTGAATAATTGCAATTATTTATCCAGAAAACAGTGAATCTCATCTTCCTTTTACATAATAAGCCTCTTATTTCTTGAATATATTTTGTTTCCATACCAAATAAGTCTATTTAATATTAATTTTCTCTTATATGAATGAATTCAAACACAATCACTTTCCAGATGCGTTACTAAGTGCCCCTTGAATTTCCTGTAATTCTCATAGTTTTGGGGCTCTAGCAGGACCACATTGTTCCCAATATAGATTTCCAAGGGACTATGACTATCTTTATTCTATAAACTATTTTTAACAATAATAGCAACACATTTAGTTTACAGTTGACTCATGTCTAAAACAAAAAACCTGTGTAGGTTTCCCTACACAGATTTTGTTAAATGGAGCTTTATCTACGTTTTATTTGTATGAATTGCATTATTTGAATATAAATGGAAGATTTATTCACTTTGATATAATGTTATTGATGTAGGGGCTAATATTACCATATTTCACCACTGATTATAATGCCCTGATACTCTAATGTAGTAGGTACAATTTAGAGGTTCATATTATCTGCAAATTTGAAAAGTTAAGCAATTATGGACTTATCACTTAAATTCAATTTCTCATTTGTAAAATGGGGCTATTAATAATTCACCTACACCAAAATGTAACCTCAAATATTTCATGGGGAAAGATTTCAATAAGAACAGAAATAAGTTGTAAAGTTGAAATGTTTTTTAAAACATTCTAAATCAGGAGTCTAAGAAGCTTTTTTATGTAAAGAGCCCTATAGTAAATATTTCAGTTTTTGTGGGACATATACATATATTCTTCTTCAGTTTTTTACAATTCTTTAAAAATGTAAAAACCATTCTTAGCTTTGAGGCGGTACAATCTGGCATGAGGGATGTAGTTTGTTGACCCATGCTCTTGAGATCTCCTCTCTACATTGCTTATTTATTAAACAGTATCATTCTGAGTTTTTAAAATATTAAGCAAAAGAGAGTTGCATTGTCTACTTTTTATTCTAAAGTATGTACACACAAAGTCTTTGTGTGTGTATACCAGTTTTTATATAACCAGAGCAAAAGGAGCAGCTGACTTTACAGGGTACTTTTCTTAATCAAGATTATCTATTTACACAACAAAAAGGAGGCCCAATCCCCAAAGAATCAAATTACTGTGGCTTGCACTCTTTAAAAAAAAATGGTCCTAAGGAAATCAATAGGTGTAGCATTTGGCGTGGGGATCCAAATGTAAAAACCTTCAATGAGACCTCTCTTTCCAATCACGTTTGGGTTTGTTTGTTTGTCTTGCCATTGGAAGAACTACACAAGATACTAAACTGTAGTCATCTATTTCCTTCTCTAACTTAGAAAAGCAACTTCTCTCTCTCTGTCTGTCTGGCATATAATGCCTATTTGAATCTTTTCTAAGAGTTAGTAAAACTCTTCGAAACAGTTAATCACCAATTTAATTTATCTAACCCTTCTTACTGCCTTGTTTTCTGTGGCCTGAATAAGAGAATAATTTAAGCTTCTCTACCATAGATCTATAACATTCATTTCTAAGTAGGTATTACCTTACCTTAAACTCAGAAAATAAAGATTCTAAAAATATATCCTTATGGTGAGATTTAGAAGCTCATGTTGTTACTGTCCAAACAAGTAAATGGTCAATAGATTTTTCACAATTCTGTCAATAATCAGCCCTCATTTAGGCATTAGAGAAACTCAAAGAAATTGCATTCCCAGCAATCTTCATAGTTTTAAAGCTATGGCAAGATGAAATTGTCCCAGCTAAAGATTGGAGAAGCTTATGAACTACTCAGATGTATACAATTTATACACCGAAAATGACTCAGAACAAAACTGTAGCAGTCGTAGTTCAAAGAAGCTACTCTTGGTAGCTTCTAAATCTATTGAAATAAAAAGAAAACAAAGAAACTATTCTTGCCTTCTGGAATGGGGAAATGGGAACATGAGAACTTGAGAGAAATAATAACATTTAATAAATCATGAACTGACGTAATACTCCTTTTAATTAAAACTCTTTAGCATTTAAAATTAAATTTCAAATTTAAACCTAAACTTTCCAAAGAATTTTGTCTAAAGAGCCTTTGAGTCAAACCAATAAGGAATTTGAATCCTGGCTCTACTCTTCATCCTTGTGAAGTCTTGTAACCTCTGACGGCAGGATCCTTGTCTACCTCTGCCACACCACAATTTTTGAGGATTAAAGGGCAAAACTGACTCACCTTACCCATAACTTTTCACAAAATAGGTGGAAAACTAACATCATCTCCCCCCTTCCTCCTGATGTGATCATCTACAAACTCATATACAATAAGCACTTTCTATATTGGGGAAAGGGAGGAATATTGTAATTTATTGCTAAGGCAAAAAATCTCTCTAGTGAAGAGAGCATTGAGTTGGTAGCTAGGAATCCTGCCTATCTATTTTTAGTGCTTATATTTGTTGGCTATAACAAATAGCCAGCAAATTTGGCTATCTTCCAATTTGGGAAGATAAACATTTAATCTCTTTGGCTCTCAGTAACTCCATTTTCAAAATTATGGTGTTTGACAAGATACTATCTGAAAACGATTTTTCCAGATTTTAATATTATTATAGCATATTATCTTCTGCATTATCAAAGATAGGCTTTAAATCGGTCAGGTGCATGTTCAAATGGCACTGTTAATTGGTAATAAGTTATCTTATAAAATTATTCACCTTTCCTGTCCTTCAGTTACTTATTTTCTCTTAATTCCTGTTTTCTTTGTGATAAAGTTGAAATAATATCTCATTATTGTTTAATAGGCACATCATGCATGATTTTTACAGAAAATGGTATAATATAGTGTTTGGCAGACGGTAGATACCTGGTACATGATATATATGATGAATCTCAGGACAAAACTCAGGTATTCATCCTCAACTCCTCCCACACCCTAACTCTCCTCCAAAATCTTAAAGGAGAGGAACCACACCCATCATCATGCCAAGACACTAGACACCTAGAAAAATTCTAGCAGTTAGTATGATCTTCAGGAAACTGATATGTGTGTGGCACATAATTCCAGTATCCATAGTCACCATCACAGATAGATGATAATGATAATGTCCTCTAACAGGATGAGGTACCACAATTCCCCCAAACACAGTATTGCAGAGGGTGTTAACAATCCAGCAGGCATAAGGAAATGAAACTCAGGTTTGTTCCCACTCCACAACCTACCTAGCTGGCCATGGTAAAGAATACCCTGGTGAAAGGACTAAACTATGGTCCTCTAACTATTAAAAATAGTGTTAAAATCAATCTGGCATAAGCACCTCATTTTAAAACTGTAGTAGCTGGGGTTCAGTGATTTTCAGTAATTTATCCAAGCTCTCATAAACAGTGGAGCTGACATTAGAATTCAAATGTCTTTATTTTCAGTCTAAGGATCTCGACGGTTTACACAATGTGTCCTTCTTAGGGCAATAGCATTCCAACCATGTCCTTCACTATAGCCATTCAGGGTAGTAATGAAGAAACACCACCTGTGTGGTCAATGAAAGGAAAAGCCCCTGCCCTAAAGCCCATTAACACCATGTATATAATGCGCAATTACTCGGTAACAATGTTCTCGTATTTCAAGGACCTGCAATTATAATTATATTCATAATGAAAATAATTAAACTTATAAATGTCATCTGTTCAACATCTTTAGCTATAATTTTTATATTTCAGTAAACTCTCAATGATAAATTCCTGGAATTACCAACTGTCCCTTAGATGTAAAAGTAACTGGGGAACATTGCTTGATAAAACCAAGTTTCAGGGAGAAAAAAAAAAATGTGACTTGCTCAAAATCACACAGCTTATCAGAGGAAGATAAGTATCAAAACCTATTTCTCTTTTCTTCCAAAGATGTGTCAGCTTTTGTGCATAAACACGTATCAACCTTCACATAGACATCCACTGACCATCCCCAGAAGGTCCTCATAGCATTTTGGCAATCAGAAGCAAGCTAGCAATCTCAAGACACCTCACTCAGCATATGTGAATCTGTGCAGCAGCTAGTGAGCTATTAGGGATGAAAAAAATTAAACCCATTAATAGGTGGTGTTGGCATAAAGTCCATTCCTCAGTTAAAATCGTTGATGGATGTATCTCTATATACCCAGTACCTAGAGCTAGCACATTTCCTACATAGCATCAGTAAATACTTGTTTAAAAAGCTAAGGGATTTCTTCATTCACTCAAAAAGGATAAGTGAAAAAAAAAAAAAAAGGTCATATTCTGGGGAACAGCCAGGACTCCTAGAATTCATATCAACTTTTCTTTTGGGAAATAAAAAGAGTAAAACTAACAAATAACCTGGCACAGTTATTTATGATAGTGACACATGAACACCTGGAATCTATTCCTAGCTTATATCTACTCTAACTTTCAGCACATAACTCATTTATACTCTCTGAGCCTTAATGTCCCCATCAGTGAAGTAAAGGGTTTTTTGAGCAGATAGTTTGTGAAGTACACCGGCCTTTTTTTCCTAAATGTATGGAATTGTGAAGCAAGGATGATAAACTATAACTCATATAGTCTTAAAAATGTCTAAGGGATAAATATTTTTTATCATGACCTTAAAAAACGGATCAAGGCCCATCCTATATTTATAGAACTAATCAGCTTGGGATTGTTTATTTCTATCTACCATTAACATTTAATTTCTAGATTTGCTGGATGAGGTTTTTCTGATCCTTGATCCTTGCCAATCCTAATGACTAGACAGAGGGGAGATTATGGAAGCCTAGAATGTCATTAAATAATGATATTCAAGGGCAAGCTGTCAACTTCATGCCTCTTCAAATATGAACAGCATTTAAACTTGAATCCATCCACTCCAGTGACAGATTTAATTCTACAAACCTCTGATGAACAATATATTACCACCATGACCATTACAGTTTTAATTTTGTTTTACATCCACGTTTTTTCTAATGTCAGATCCAGAGCTTCCACTTTGGTCGTTCTTCTGACTTATGATCCTCAGAGTTCAGAAAGGTGTTGGTCAGTCCCCGTAGATCACTGGAATTGTCTAGCCAACTTTATGAGCTCTGGAGCCTCTCCTTGTACGAAATCCTACAGTGGTGATAAATGACTTGTAGTTTATCTGCTGAGATCTTTGATTTTATATTCCCAGTTCTAGCTTTACAGATATTCTTTCTTTTATAAAAAGAATGTGTCACTTTTCTTCTTGCAAGTCACTGCATTTATGGTGCAACTCACTATAAGTTAATGTGCAGAGGCAAGAGAGGAGTAATAGTTGGATGTAGCAAACCTCAAATGAAGTTCATATTCTGTTTCTGTAGCCTGACTCCCCCAAGAAACACCATTGAATCAAGAAATGCTGTTCTCGCTCATGTTCTTTTTAAACTTTTATCTTCTATTAACTGCCTGGAGAATTTAGGTCATTGGAGACATTGAGGCTATATACTGGTCTTTTTCTTTTTTCTTTTTCTTTATTAGAAGTGCCTAGAGGAGAAATATGCTTTGTCTTGACCCATTGTACATTGATTTCACATCTGGCTGCAAACACACTATATCCAAAAATGTTATAATATTAAGTATGACTTCCAGCTATTATAAGTATTTCTCTTTTAAAAATAGTGTGGATGATATTTTAATTTTTTTCTGACAGATTTGTATTTTACCAAACATTTTTCCAAAAGCTGGGCACACTATCTATACATGAAGGTAGAAATGTCACCCAGAGATGTCTACCCTGCTGCTGAACTACAAATTTATTATTTAGAGAAAAGTTTACACTAGAGATGTCGTCCAGAGAATTTAACAATTCTTGGAGAATTTGACCAGTTCCAAACAACAACTCCAGGGAATTTATTTTCCCTGAAGGGCAGAGACACTAAAAGAAGTTCAAGAAGTTACTGCATTATGGGTGACTTTCCCTGCTCAATTCCAATTAACGGTATGGCTATAAAGACCTTTGGTAACTATTAACATCTAATGACTGAAGAAAAATGGCAATTCCTGACAACTTTCAGTTTATGGCATTTTTCCTCATTGAAGGAAAGGAATCTTTAACAAAATGAAACTTTTTAACACAAAGTGGCAATAATGCTTAAGAGTTTTGTGGCTATTTTAATTCGCGGAGACAGATAATATTGAACAGTCACTGTATATTTTCTTATTATTATACTTCACTATCTACAAATATGTGGTAATTACATTTAACAATAGATATATAGATATATATTTTCCAAATTGAATTGAATTTTCTGATTATATATGTATTGAGCAGCCATCATATGCAAGACTCTTTTGAGGGAGAAGAATTCGAAGATGTAAAGTATAGAATTTCAATTTTCTCATGACTCAAAGTCTAGTGACACAAACAGACATTTTTGCAATGAAAGTCATTTAATACTCATTCATGTTGCACCTTTATACTGTGTGCCAGGTGCTGTATTAGACTCATTTCTGCACATAAGGGTCTCTTCTGTTGTAAGCCCTGTGAGCTATAGAGCTAATTTTAGTGAGTCACTGACAGCTCTGGTAGAGCTTATATCTGGCAGGGACTTTAGACATATGTAGGATCTTCTTTCCCCATTCACCTAGCTTTAAATGTTTTGGAAGAGATGGCTGTTAATGAAAAAGTCTTGATTTGACAGAGGGCAAAGAGTGCATTTAGTTCAAAAGATTGTGTGAAAATGCTCGGTGGGTAGAGAATTTTTGAGGACTAATCAAAAGTCTGTTGTAGCCACATAGGTTACGAAGCAGAGTTGGGGATAGTGGGCCATGAGGCTTTGAATGTCAGACTAAGGAGTAAGGGCATCAGTCTGATCCAAGAGCCTGCAAAAGAAAAGCAACAGTTTTGCTTTAACAACGAAAGTGATCAGAACAGCAAGAGCCTATTTGATACCCTGCCCACATGCTTTTCTTTTAACCTGGGGATCAGAATGCTGCTGAAACTAGAGCCTGGAGTGAAGCTAATGGCAGTCCTGCCAGGACACATGCTGACCCCTCTGTTAAAAAAAAGAAAGAGACATCCAAGTCAAGCACAAAATATATTTCCATAAGGAGTCCTTTTTAACTCAACATGCGTAAATCTAGATTAACCAAAAAAAAAGAAGAAGAAGAAGAAGAAGAAGAAAGAAAGAAAGAGACAGAGACAGAGAGAGAGAATGCCTGAAGCAGTTGTTTGAAATTCAAAATGATAATTCACTTGACAAAAAGAATCACAATAGGCTCCCTTTAAACACTAAATTAAGGATATGCATGCTCTTTTCAGATAGGAGATTCAATTCCACTCTCACTATTTGGCAGCTTTTTGAAAATGGGCAAACCATCAAACCACGTAATCTCCCTGTCTATTCTTTTATCAATAAAATGTGATTAAGAATAATCCTCACTATTTAATTGATATTTTGGAGAAATGTGACAGCTATAGTGTCAGTTTGAAACTTCCAGAAAGCAAATGCCAAGAAATTAATTGGGGGCTGATGCTTCTTAAAGATAAAAGAGAGGCACCCGAAACAGGCAGGGAGAACCTCCAGACTGCAACAAGAAAACACAAAGGGAGGAGGACGGGAAGTAAGAGCCTCAGATGGTGGTATAGCTCCGAGAATGTTTTGGCCAGCCCCACAGGGAGGCCTGGCACAAGAATGGCCTGAACGAAGTCCTGCATTGGACAGGAATGTGCAGGCTCTATTACTGCACCATGTTCAATTTACTTTCTGGGAGCTGACCGGAGAGGTCATGGCCTGGGCTACAGCGGCGGGTGGATCCTGAAGGCACTGCACCTGGAGGCTATCAACTAACTGCACTCCTCATGACAGGTTATGATTATTATCATCATAATCAACAAAATGAGAACCCAAATCCCCAAACCAAATTACACACAAAAAATTCGGAATCACGTGGTTCTTAGTGTGACTTAAAAGTAAAGCGCACATCTTGCTTAAATGGATGTATATATTCTCTTGCCAGTTTATTTTTAAATTATATTATTTGATATTGAGTTACGTAATTTCCCTATTCTATCAGATATTTTTAAAAATTTCTTGTGTTATCTCCTCCATTCACTTTTTCCCAAGCCCTCCCTACATATCCACAACACTTTTCTCCCTAGCGCCTTACTCGGGTCATGCATGACTTTTTGTTTTACAATGTTATGATCCGTACATATAGTTACATCTGTCCTTTTTGATTATAAGTTCTATAAAAGCAGAATCTGGTTCACAAATATCTCCAAAATCCTTACCAACCACTGCAGGGTGTTTGGCTAACAGTAGAAGCTCAATAAACATCTGCTGGAACAAAAAATGATGATTGCTCTTTTTCCAGAGATGTGATCTTACTCTGGTCTGTCTGATTCCCTGCTACAATAAATCATGTCAACCGGGTCCTAGTGAGGATGTGTGTGTACATCATATGCAGAAAATTGATACAGCCACCCCCCCTGTATAAAACATTCAGGCCTTCTGAGGTTTCTTTCATGTATATAATATCTAGTATCTTAGTCATTTCTTCTCCCCTTTTTCCCTCATTTAGGACTCATGATACATTATAAAAATGAAAAATGAGTTGTTCTTCAAGCCATAAAAGACAATAAAGATTTCCCGTAGGAATTTCTCATTATGGAGAGTGACATGTGGACTTATTGTAACACTCTCATGCTGTAATAAATACTTGACAAGCTCAACTGTTAAGTGAAATATGACGGAGCAGGGGCTTAGTGCAAATTGGAATATTACGGCTGGCTTGACTGGCTTGGTACTCAGGGAGTCAGAATTGAGTGGTGCCACATTACACAAGTCTTTCAAAAGTTCTTTGCATCTAAATACAGATATTTAGATATGCCAGTAATTATCAAGACTCTGCATTTGTGGAGTCTTCTTGTCTTTCTGCCCCCAAGTGAAGAGATTCACATCACAGCTATAGAAAATAAATTGTCCAGCAAGGTTTTTAACCTTCAAACAGACTCTTTCACCATTAAATTTCCGTCCAAGAAAGACAGTCGTTCATGTCACAAGCAGGATTCTTAAACTATTTTCTTCCAAGGGTTTCACATCACGTATTCCTTTAATTAAGAATATTTGTGAATAGAGACTTCACCCCTATTTTGACTAGAACTATAGAAATTCAAAGGCACAGCTCAAGTCTTCTATCTTCTGTGTGGTTATTGAGAAGAAAACAGACACAATGGGAATAAGTTTGAACAAGTGAGGAGAAATGTTTCTCTCATTTCTATAAAGCAAAGTCTCAGCTTTGGAATTTTGAGAGCTCATAAGAAAATAAACCAGCAATGAGAAATGTGAGGCAGGAAAAGCTTTTATTACCACCTTAAAGATCATTTAGTTATGCTTTCTGTTGTTATTTGCGGAGAAGAGAAAGGGTTGAGCTGACACAGATTCTTTAATGCAGACGTTATCCTAAAGATCAAATCTTGTAACACACAGTAGTTTAAGTACATCCTAATGACAATGAAACTGCATTTTGTAACATTTCTTGAATAATAGGAAGAAAAATAAATTCTCAAGTCCTTGATTCTGGTGTTATAATGAAATGTCACACAGAGAAATAGCCATTTCATTAAATGAGGAGTTGCATTGAATTCTTTCCAAGCAAGATTATAATTTATTATCTATTATCAGACTGTGCCAAATGTGATTTGAAGTGACATTATAATATTTTCTAATCTAATAACTATCATTTCTTTATCATTAGAATTTTAATAGTCAACTTCCTTTTCTAAACAAATAAATACCTATAATTAGAAACATGATGAAATTTGAGACTATTTGGGTACTTTAGATGTAACATGCTGTTGTTTGTGACTGGGAAAAATGAATGGCAGCACATTCTAGAGAAAGTGTAAGAAGCTTGTAACAGGACACCTGAGTTGAAATCTAGGCTCTACCACTAGCTGTACAACTTTGATGCTCATAGGTATTAAATAAGTTCTCATTCTCTAAAAAATACCTGCATTTCTATTTTATTCAATGATTATTAAGTTTAGATATTTATCTACCTGTCTTATACTAAATAAATATTTCATCCAATGAGTATCTTCTTAAAGCACTTTTCCCATAAGCTTTATAGTAAATATCAATTTACCACATCATAAAACAAATATTCAATTCAATCTGTGATTTTCCATGGAAGATACTGATTTTCACAAACAGGAGAGCAAATTGTTTAATGCGACATCCTTGAGTGGCCAAATGAGTATCAGAAAATAGACATCACAATCACTGTGTTGGGCTCCCAGGGACTCAACGAGCTACATCTTTCAAATCAACCTTGAGAACTGAGTCACTAAAAAGATGGGGCAACTTTGCAGGCAGAGAATACACAAAGAATGGCAAGCTTTGTTTCAGTGTGGAAGGCTGACTGTTACGTCCAGTTCAGAGTCTCTCTGCCTCTTCATGCCTACAACTGTGAAATATCAGTAGGTAACTCAATGACAAGATTGATACTATTAAAATATATCATTTATGCTATACATTAATATTTGTGTTTGATTATGCTCAGTGGAGCCCTGTGAGATCAGGAAGAAATCTTTTATAACAGCAATAATTTTATCAACTTAACAATATAGTTATAAGCTGCTTAGAGGGGAAAAACATTACATGATAAAATTGAATACAATATTACATGGTAAAATTGAAATACAACATGATAAAGTGAACTAACTAATTTCAAGGCTAGAAGTAAAACTCAGTTCCCACATTTCTAAATATGGGGATTCCCCACCCAAACCTCACCCTCCAACCTTCACAGGAACATATTTAAACATTAATACAACTAAAAATATGGCAATCCACAAAAATAAACCATAAAGGGCATGTTTTTGCCCCTGCAATTATTGAATAAAAAATACGTGGCACTTTACATTTGTGCTCCTCAGTATAAATCACTTTATTTATAGTTCTACTTATAATCCCTCTATTATCCTCAGACATATTTGTTTTCCTGTTTATATTTGGTAGATTAAAAGTCATTGCTAAGTGTTTATAGCCCTTGTCTATTTTTGCACAGCCAGGCTAAGTGGACTTACTAATCAGAGTATCCGTTAGCTTAGATGGGTCTTTATATCTTTGGCAAAGATATTTCAGCCATATTTTACATAAATAACGGGGAACAGTTAACTTTGAAATAATACTTATTTTGGATTTGGTGAAGAACGATAGTAACAATCTGTTGCACTCAATATTCTATAATCCCCACAAATAATTCAGCCAAACCAGTATACTATTACACATTGGACTGCATCTCATTGCTCTTTCAACCCTACCCACTCCTGCAGAGTGGAATAATAGTATCTCACACTGAATTTTACTTTAATATGATGCCATCAGCCTATACAGAAGAATGCTACAGGGAACTGCTTTATGGAACTCACCATGGTTACTGCCAGGATGTTGAGGATACTGTTGAGAATGCTGTTCATTATATTATATAGTGTCTTTCCTGAGACCTCTCAAGAGAATACCCCACCTCTTTTGACCATCTCTTCCTCAAGAGTTTATTTGTTTTGATATCCTGAATATCATGAAACTCACAACTGATTGAATTTTTTTCAACATGGGTTGCTGAAAATCTTAGAAGCAGTAGCAAGTATATAAAACTTTTATGAAAGTATATCTATATTTTGCCCTATTTCTGGTTTTACTTTAGGTTCCTATTTTTGTTATTTTTCTACTTTCTCACCTATTTCTAATTATGTTGCTTTGATGTATTTTAATATCCTCATAAGCTATCTTAAATCCCTTTTTAGAACAAAGTGAGGAATAAATAAACACAACTATGAGCAATTTCACATGTGCAGAATAAAATAGGAGGGTGAATATTCATAATATAAAATTAGATTTTCTTTATATAGAGTCAATGTCAAATAAATTGGGCTTTTTTACCTCTCTGTTGGCAGAGATGCCATCTCTTCTTTCCTCAGTATCTCAGGTAAGAACATTAATTTACATTTTTCTCTAATAACTATGGCAGTGCGGATTGTGGATATTTTATCTCTATTTAGAATCAACATATCCTTGAAAATTGAATAATCTTTGTAAAGCACCACAAATCCATCTACTGAGAAATTCAGTCTTGGATAACAAATGAAATACTAAGAATATCCCTATTTTTAATGTCCACATACTTTTGATTGGGACAAAATTATGAGGGACATAGAAAAATAGAGAAGAATTTAAGGCTTGGTAAATGGTTTAGCTAATTAGGGTGTGTGTGTGTGCGTGTGTGTGTGTGTGTTTTAGGGTGGGGATTGAGGGTAGTGCCAGGAAGGCTTGAAATGATTAAAACTATCTTTAGAGAGTAGAGTAGGTGGGACTTGGAATGGCACATTAGGAAGGAAGAAAAATGAGAACAGTAAAGTAGAGGAGAAATAAATAAAGACAAGAAGGAAAATGAGAAGCAAAGGGACTTCCTTCCTTCCTTCCTTCTGCCTAAATTATGAAACAGAACTGAGAAATTCTAAATAAAATCATTCTTTGGATTTTTACTTAAAAATTGACAATCAGGGTAAATAATATCATTATCATAATTTCACTTTATTGCTGGACGACTTTCATGAAAGAGGTTTTCTATGTCTTAAAACATTTTTAGCAGTTACATTATCTTAGTGCACAGAACATTGCTTATGCATCTATTATAAAAATAAAAGTATGTCCTTCTAGGTATGCGTTTATATTTGCTCTTATCTATTAGAGTCTGAATGCTGTGAGAGCAGACCTTTTCCTTGCTCATACTTGTATCCCAATATAGTACCTGGCTCAAGCTAAGCCTCTATTGAATACCATAAATAACTTACTCTAAATAGTCTCTGTTTCCACAGATTACACTTGGAAAAGGGAAATCACTCAGATAATGAAACAACTAAGGAAGAAAAGAGTGCTGAAATGGATGGTAGTAAGTCTATAAGAGTGTCTCAAAATGAGAGAATTGGGTGGGATAAAATGATACGGAAGTCTTCATGGAAGAGATGTAACATGTACTGGCAAGAAAAACTATTTAGAGAAAAAGGAATAGGCTTCCCCACTGTGGGGAATATATTTTGATTCAATGCGTTGCTGTGTTCCCTTTATGAGCCAGGCCTGGTACTGGCCATTAAGAACACACACAAATGGGACAGACTGAGTCAGAGGTTGCAGTTTAGTGGGTACATGAACCAGACAATGAAAATACAGTCTAATGAAATCCACTGTGGAGCAAGCATAGCTTTCCCTCTCAGCGTATGGGCAGGGTCTCAAACTAGAGACAAGAACAGGCTTCCTTGAGTGACTTTTTAATGGAGAGCTGTAGATAAGCAGTAGCAAATAAAGGTGGTTAAGAAGTTGGGAAGGCATCTTGATGTTCCAGGCTGGAAAAAAAGAAGACTGGCAAAAGATGAAGCTGAAGATGCAGGAAAGAACCAGAACCCAAAGGACTTTGGAAGCCCGATGAAGCACTTTAAAATTTATCCTAAGAACAAAAGTGAAAAATTGAAAGACTGGGCGTGAAAAAAACAATAATGCAGTAAAAACAAAATTAAAATGAAATAAAGGAATAATAATAGACAGAGTCAAGTGCAGAAGTATTTGAATAGATTAAATTATCTAAACCAGAGTCCTATGAAATTAGTAGGGTGGATTTGATTTCAAAAGACTTTGGGAGACAAGTTAAATAATGTTTTAATCTCTTACTAAAAGACTGTAGAGAGTTGTGACTTGTTTATTAACCAAGACAGGCTAGTGTACACTTCCGAAAAAAATTAGCCCCCAAACCTGAGGGGCTCAACAAAACAGATGTTTATTTCTTTCTTTTTTTTTTTTTTTTGTCCTTTTTAAAACATTTCTTTATTTCTACTTGTCCATCACATAGTATCATGTACTGTGCAAGGTCACTTAGGGACCAGGCTTCTCATCTTGAAGATGCATTTTCTAGGAAAGAAAAGACCAATAGAAGATAGTGTACTGGCTCTTCCATGGCTGAAACCACACTTCCATTGACATGTCTTATTTCACTTTCTCTGGGCTACCAGTGAAACTAATCATGTGGACCTGCCTAAATGCAAGACAGCTAGTAGATGTGGAGGAGCAGATGGAATGTTTGTTCAGAACCACTGTCCTTGTTGCACCATGCAATTAAGACATTGAGAGTTAGTCTCGGATATAGGAGAGGAGGAACAAACATGTAGAGATTGATTTAAAGCAAGATATCATGCAGAAAATATGTGCAGCAACATACGTGAGAGATGGAAAGAGAGTGCATCTGTCAAGGAACATAGAAAAATGAATGATGATGCAGAATTTTATAAGTATAAAACCTGAACAATTCACTGAAATTAAGAGCTTTGCTAAATAAGCGGTGTTCTAACACATCACACCTTTACTTTTTAAATGCAGCTCTCTAGAGATACAGATTTCTGTTCCATGAATAAAATGCCCATTTGCTGAAACAACTAAATGTCAAAACAGAAAGCTTCGTATTAATGGCACAAAGAGAGAACAATGAATAAGTAGATCAGAGTGCAGCAACCTGACGCATATCAGAAATGAAAGTTTGAGAATCAAGCCGCTACGAACAACAGTGCAGCATTTGCAATGCACTAAAAGCTTTTTGCTCTGTGGGAAACAGAGTTATTAGAGAGGGCAGTCTGGAAATGTACTGTTAGGAGATTTGGGAATTGCAGTTTTTGAAGGGGGGGATTTATTCTGGTAGATTTTACAATTTATCCATTTTTGGTTGTTGTGATGTATGAGTCACAAGGGTAATAAACTTCAAATAGGTTGAAGTAAAGTTAAGTACTTCCCAGTATCTTCTATTAATTATCTGTGAAAGAAAAGAAAGAAAATTAATGCAGAGACATAAGCTGGTCTTTGAACAAAGGGGAATATGTTTTATTATGATGGTTTCAGCTGCAGTCCTTTTCAAAATGTGCAAAAGGATCAAAAATACTTAATGTAAGCAGATTAACATTATAAATAGAGCAATGAGATCAGTGACTTAAATGATATGTATACTAAGAAGGCAGGGTGGCAAGTTAACACATATATAATCAGACCCAGTATAAGATTCTTGAAAATATCTAGTCGACCATAAGCACTAAGCAGGCTTCTCTAAATAGAAGTATTTACATCCTGTTAATAGCTAGAAAATACATTTGTTTCATAATTTTTTAAAAGAAATGCAAGGTTCTACTAATTAAGCCAGTGTGCTTAATTTGTATATATTTATAAATGAAAAAAGAAATAAAAAAAGAAAACTAGGGCTTAGAAAATTCATCATAGTGTATCTATTACAATATTATTTGAAGCAATGAAATGTGGAAATAACTGAAGAGTATATTAAGTGGGAATTGAAAAATGTAATGTAATATGTTCAGATGATAGAATACTAGGCAACAGTTAAATATATCAGATAGATCCATATCTCTCACCAAATAGCAACCTGCACAGGAGATATCAATGGAGGTATAGAGACGTCATTTCATCCACGCAGCTCGCAGCATAGTAGACAGAAAATTAAGTGTGTGGCTATGATGCAGTGTGGTATTGATCATAGTAGTATGTCTGGGATATGCTATGGTAACACATCTAGGGAAAGGAATGGGAAAAAATTATAGAGCTATGGTAAAAAGATGAGAGATGAGTTAGATATAACAGTTTATAGTCCAGAAAAGAATCACAAAATTCACAAATAATAAACACTTAAAAATGCACTAGTCTAAAGATGTGTTGTTGAATTAAAAAAATTAGAAGGATGCATTGGCAATATTTAGTACACCTGATATTAAGGAAAAGGGAAGAATATATATATTATCAATCCTATTTTCATTATGTGAAAGTTGCCATAAACTTATCCAGGAAGATCCAGTGTTGTAGGAGACACACACAAATACACACACATATGTAAATTTGAGGTAGAGGTATTCATAGATGTTCTGGTTTCTATTACAACTAGGCAGACAGAATAACATGGAACTGGAGTGCAGGAGAGAAGTCTGCCTTAGAAATATTTGAGAGTTGTGTTTTACTATCAATATGCAATTTGAGTGGATGAGTATGCCTCCTGGAGAGGGTATGTGGAGGGAGAAAAGAAGCTGGATGTGGGGAAACAATGGGAAGTTCCTACTAGGTGAGTAGTTGGAAGGGGAATCCACACAGATAAAGCCTAAAAATTCACTGTAAGAATTAGGAAGGGATCCACAAGAGAGTGATCTGGCAAAGAAGCATGAGTCAGAAAGTGTTAAGCAGTCAAAAGAAATCACAGACCACAGGGAGTTCAGCTTAGATAAAGACTAAAACTATTCACTAAACTACACCAAGAAGAGGTAATCAATGGCATTAGCGAGGACATTTTCAGGGCAAGAATGAATACTTAGGAAGTAAGAATATAGGAAACTGAGGCACAACGGGGCAAGGAAGGGTAAGCAGTGAAGACTCCTTTTAAATAGATTCTGTACAAGAAAAGTAGAGATAAGACTGGGCTTGATTACACTTTAATGGAAAATCCTTATACAGTTGAAGCTACATTTTTAATGTGTTTGTTGCTAAATGTAAGAAAGAGTTTGATGATTGAATTGTAAATAAGAATAGCCTTCTTACTGTTAGAAGCAGCTAGTGAAAAGTCTAACTGATACTCAATTATAGTAAATATTTTCTTTTAAACTAATGTGCAAAGCTTTTTGTACTTTAATCTAAACCTTGTACATAATTTCACCTACAAGAAAGAGAATAATCTTAACCTAAAGGTGGCATTTATTTTTATCAATCACAATCTGCAATTACTGTACACAAATAAATTTTTTATTTGCTTGTTTGCTTTAGGAAATACATAGAAATGCAAACAGAGAGATGAAAGAAGGTGATAACTATTGAAGAAACAAGGAGGTAATTCATTTTTTTAAGCCTGAAGTCAAATAGTCAATCTATTCAGAATGTACCTTGGAGGGAAGAAAACAGTTCTAAGGCATCAGATAATCTGAGATTTATTTGAATAACTTAACTGCTTAGTATTCAAAATTATTGATTTTTCCAAAGAAAAGTCAAGAAAAAATGTTTGCCTATGTATGCAAATCTGTGTGCATCTATGTCTACACCTTTGTTTGTGTTTGTGTATTTTTTTAACAGACAAATTGCAGCCCAATGGCTCTGGTCAATTCAGACAACAGTTTTAGCATTTTTGTCATTTACTATCAGCTAATTGGTTCCAGGATTCACATGTGTTAAAAAATGAAGAAAGTATGAAAATGAGATGATACTTTAGGGAAAAATATATTAAAATATGTGATTGAATAATGGTGTAGGACATTTTATTACCTGGAGGAAGAGAGTATAGCTGCACAGTTAAGGGCTCAATATTCAAATAAAGTCAGCATTAGATTTAGACCCTAGCTCTGAGTTACAATCTGTGGCATGATGGTGACAAAAATTCTTTGCTTGGCCAACCTTTAGTGAGGCTCCTGAACATTCACCTGCATAGGACCATCTGTGCACATCCCTGTATTATAAAATCTAGTTTTAACGAAGAGCTCTACTAAGTCAATTTAGCAAGAAGTCCCCACCTTAGATATCTGACCACCCTTAATGTCTAATCAGGTTCCTCATCCTCTACCACCCCCCAGGTGATGTCTGATCACTCTGGCCTGTCTTCAGCAAGAATTCCGTTAAGTTGGTTTAGCCAGAATCATTCCCTTATCTCTGATATTTTCTCTTAGCAATTTTCTAACCATAGACCTCCACTGTGCTCCTTGGTTATAAATTTCCACTTGCCCATGCTGTATTTGGAGTTGAGCCCAATCCCTCCCTCCGTTGCAAAACCCCATCGCCATGGTGCCTATACTTTATGTGATGGTTCTGAATAAAATTTTCTTTGCCGTGCTTTCACAAGTGTCACTGAAAAATTCTTTAATGGTGGGCACATCCTTTATGCCATCAGTCTGTGGAAGATATTGTTAACACCCTCATTATACACATGCAGATACTTTCATCTATAAAAGGTAGATAAAAATTAATATTTTTATCTAGGTGTACTAAAAATTAATATTAGTACATTTTTATCATTATCATAGTCATGGCGATGATGGTGATTCCTGCACCCGGTTTCAATTTGCATCTGGAATCCATCACATATGACGATATAAAGGTTGAATTAGAACTACCTTTTTGGAGTTAGACATATTATTTTACAAATATCGTAAAATGCAAATGCATGCAATGTCTTACAATGGCTTCACAATTTCTTCCAGGAAATGTACAAACTGACATATGATTTCCTTCACGCTCTGGCTCTACCTATTCTCTTATCACTTCTATCATCACTCTCACATATGTAGACCTTTATGGAGCTGCAACGAAATAGTAAAAACAGATTATAGCATCCCTCACTCCAGACCTGCCTCTGCCTGGATTCTCTGCACTGAAACTGATCTTTCTACTTCCTAAGAGTCACTCAGGCCTGCCTGCCTGCTGGCTTTGACCCATTGTGTTACTATTGTGCCAAAAATTTGTCTAGCAATAGTTCATAACTTTCCATTGGCCCCACAGTCAAAAACACTGGTTACCATTGCAGTTGCTTTGTCTCTTGACACTTGTACTTCTCTTAGCCACTACTGAGGAGTGAGGCTGGACTTGGCAAGGCTTTCAGTGCCCTGCAATGGCCAATCCAGTGCCCAGGGCAGTTACACCTAGACCCATGGAAGCTCTGATTTCCCAGTGGCTGCCCAAAGGGGTCAGATAACATAGCCCAGAAGTATGGTAGAGTTAATGATCCATGAGGCAAACTTTACTTAATGAGAGAGCAAAGATGGGAATGAGAGACGTAGAAGTTCCATGTGGCTTCTAGCCACGCCCAACATTACTAAGCAACCCACTGGGTTTTCCCATGAAGCTATGCACCACTTTGCATTTTCTTCCCGGTTTCTCTTTTCTCATTTCCCTTTTTCCATCATTCATGTTTTCCTGGGATAAAGGTTTAGGTTTTCCTAAAGCTCTTTTTTTCTTTCCTAGAGAATATGGACTATGATATCAACTCATTTACCACATTTTAACTTTGATATCACCTCTAGAAGATAGTCAAGCTGAATTCTGAAATGTTAGTTAGCATTAGAGTTTCCTGATACCTACCATGTGGAACTCTCCTCCAGATTTTAGGTGCCTCTTCAGCATGCCCCTATCATCCTTCCACGTGCCAACAACACTTATAACATGAGTGTCGTTGTCATGCTGTATTATAATTACCTGTTTATCCAATGCTTCTTCTAAGGGAGTCTTAGTTTTTTTAGGCTTGGACAATGGTTTTTCAATTATTATAATCCCAAATGCTGAGCACCCTGCCTAATATGAATTCATGAATGAATGAATAAGTAAATAAACAAATACTCATTCTTCAGTATCATCAATATTTAGATGGATGCTCACTTAAATGAATAAATAATTGAGAAATAATTGCATCACCTAATACAATCAGGACATCTGAAGCATCACTGGAACAAAAGAGGCAGCTCTCAGAGTGAGATCTCGAAAGAACAATTTCAGATCTAATCACGATTGCCCAGTGCACACACACACCGACATGCAAAGAAATCACAACATAAACACCCAGTGGGTATAAGACAGAATGAAGTGTCAGACACTAAATTAAAGTTTTAGGGAGGAGGAAAAGATTGATAGAGAAAATAAAAAGAAGAATGTAAAAGATGAGGATGTGATGGAGAAAGAGAAAAGCAAAGGACGGAAGAAAGGAGAAGGGAAGGGAGGAGAGAGAAAAAAGAGGTAGGAAGAAGAGAAAGGGAGTAAGGTGAAAAAAAAATGTGAATCAACCAATTCAAGTCATAGCATTTGTATAGGTGAAGATTTACTCTACTTGGATCTAAAGCCAGGGCCTTTTCACTACTCTAATGCCCCTTCATTACCCACGCTAAACAACTTCTTTTTCTGAATTATTCAGAAATAAATGAGAATGTGTTTCCAAATTTACCAGTTATAGAAAATATGTAGTTGAAATATATTCAGAGAAAAATAATTTTTGGAGAGAGCAGTGTAGCAAAATAGTAAACTGACATGATTGTGACCATGAGTTTATTTTTAAGCAATTATTTTACTTCTATTTCCATTACCACCTCTATCCATTAAAAATCATGCATACATCAATTTCCAAGTAACCTCTGCTTTCAAGGAAAAAAGATTAATTATAATGTCATGCCACTACAACCCACTCCCTTGTCATCTTTTTAGCACAGTAAATAAGCACTAGACTTAATGCAAAATTAAAATTAGAATAAAATATCAGAAATATCTTCCTTTAAGTCAGAAGGTTAGAACACAAAATAAAGATTTATGTAGTATCAGGAGATATTAATGCTAAATTTCTTTCTGTATCCCAAAAATAAAGCTCATGAGATTTTATACATATCTTATAGAGCGAGCAGGAGCTGGGAAACTTGGACACCATCCTCTATTCTGCCATTTGTTTCATTTTATTTTTATTGTACTTATGTTTGCATGAATATATTACCATGATAATATAATCACTCAACATTTTCAATATATCATGAACTCAATTAGTTTCATCAAATCTCTGTGGGTATTTAAGTAGTTTAACTTTACCCAAATTAGTACTTTCCCTAATTGAAAAAACTTGGCCTCATAGTACATAATGCATTAACATCCCAGGATAATTGAAGGAAATTTTATAAAATTTATCTTATCCCCATTAATATGCAAGCTGGGATATGGAATCCATGCAAAATTTTAAAAACATCAAATTTTTAGGATCCTTAAACAAGAAGTTACCACTAATCAGAAAATCCCTTTTCTTTTCTTTTATGGCTCAGTAAGCATCTTTCCACATCCCTGGCTAATTGCAATCATTTCCGTAGATAACTTGCCACAGAAAATTTGGTGCAGAGAATAATCTTCTTAGAACATTATCTCACTGTGGTATCGTAAGGTAGTTGGGTAATAGCATTAAGATATGGTTTTATGTGAGGTTTCCTTTCTGGAAATAGTCATGTTAAATTATGGAAAAACTGAGAAAAAAATAATTACCAGAATGCTTCCTACAGACCTTTCTCTCATCTCCTTGGAAACAAGGAGCCTTCAGTGGGTCTAGGAAGAACAGTAGGCTAAGTAGGCTAAGGAGTTTGCACTGTACTGAGGCTCCCGGAGTCACCACAGGCTGGGATGCCTACCCATTCTTCAAAACTTCTTCTGGGTGATAAATCCTTTGTGAATCTTCCATGAATCCCTCTTCCCATCTAAAATTAATCATGTTTTTTATTTCCTAGATTGGTTACTTATTTGACCATTTGAGGAATAAGCATATTGAATAGACAGTAGCCTGGAATTAGTGCCAGATTTTCATTTAAATTAGGAAGCTCCATGTAGGAAGGATTGCCATTTATTCAGACTTCTATTCCCTATTCAAATTGAAGTCACTTGGAAAATTGCTCTCTCCCTTCATTTTCCCCTAATTCTATGTGAGGAAATTGTAACTTCAACAGCATTATCCACTTCCTGTGTTAAAGGAATTTTGGTAAAACTTTTATGACCAAAAAGGAACTCCATAATCTATAATACTAGCAAGTATCCAGAAATTGTCCCACTATCATCATAGTAACATATATGCACATAAACATGCACTTTCACATGAATAAAGCAACAACATATTAATGTGCTAAGCAAAGCTGGGGGCAGGGGATGGAATTGAGTAACTTAGCTTACCAGATATAAAATTGTTAAACTAGCAAAACCTACTCATTTTATCAGTATGAAAACTGAGGCACAAAGGTGAAAATACTTGCTCAAGTTGTTTCAATTAATTGTCAGAGAGTTGGGATAATAAAAGTAATCAAAACATTGCCACAAAACAAGCTTAGCAAGTTGCAAAGCTACAAGATATTTTGACACCTTTGTCTGATTTGATAATTTAAAAGTCATCACTAAGGTCATAAAATTGTTTTAAAGTGTGGATAGTGGACTTTTTGCATCATAATTACCTGGGTAATCTTTAAAAATTGAGAGTCCTAATGAAGTGCAGTATGGAATATGGTATTTTAAGCTAGCATTTCTAGTGACTGTCATGCACACAAAGTTTATTATTATTATTTTTTAGAGACAGGGTTTTGTTTTGTCACCCAAACTGGAGTATAGTGGCACAATCACAATTCACTGCAACCTTGAATTCCTGGGTTCAAGCAATCTTTGCAGCCCAGCCTCCCAAGTATCTAGAACTACAGGCACACACCACCATGCCTGGCTGATTTTTAAATTTTTTTTGTGAAGATGAGGTCTTGCTACATTGCTCAGGCTGATCTACAACTCCTAGCCTCAGGTAATCCTCCTTCCTGGGCCTCCCAAATTGCTGGGATTACAGGGATGAGCCACCACACTCAGCACATAAATTGAATATCTGATTATGTAGACAATACTTTTCCTTATTTTCCTTGCTTTCCACCCAAAATACCTCAAATAATTAAAGTAAGGTGTCCAATACTACATAGCTGGTATATGGCAGAGCTGGGATGCAAAGTCCACTCTTCTCCAATATCAAGCTTCTTTCATATGAAGACACTAGCATCCTCTCAGAGTTCCATGTTATCAGTTATTGCTTTGCTAAAAGCTAAGTGGCCCCTTTGGCTTTCAGAGAGCTCATGTATGTCATATGAGTGTGCAGGCAGCGCATCTACAACTCAGCATGAAATTGAAACATAGCTCTGAACCCACACACTTACTACTTCTAGCTTTCTCCATTATTTATTGTAACCACTGGTTCCCTGGTTGATCTCAACCCCAATCATACTTTTAAGCAAACTGTAACAGGATAAAGATCTCTAAGAAAAAAACTTGTTTATCAGTTTTCTAAATGTCTCAGAATACAATACAACCATTGGTAGCTCTCGGGTAATTACCAAATTTAGTGATTAAATTAAAAAGTTGTATTTCCTGAAGAGGATGTTGGGAAGACCCTCTCAGACATCGGTCTAGACAAAGAATTCTTGAAGAAGACCCCCAAAGCAATCAGTGCAGCTACAAAAATAAACAAATGGGACCTGATCAAATTAAAAAGCTTCTGCACAGCTAAAGAAACTATCACTAGAGCAAATAGACTACCCACAGAATGGGAGA
>CAUYRT010010512.1:0-16020 GCA_963574885.1 Lepilemur ruficaudatus
TTCTTCATTATTGACAGTAGATAATCAAACTTAAGTGCAGAAACAAGATGCTATAGGTAAATGTGATCTTAATGAATACAAATTACAAGCAAAAATAGGAGAAAGTTATAATAATCAAGATGAATTTTTGACTCCTCTAAAGAGTTTAAATAGTATAAGAATCAATTTATTATTAAAAGGGTTTAATTTCTCTTAAAATTATCATGAAATTATTACAACTTGCCCAAATGATTGTATAAGTGAGAAACTTTCAAAACAGAAAATGCCATCCTAATCTTTTAAAAATGCTTACAGAGAAGGCAAAAGAAGAAAAACTTCACAATTCCTTTTAGAAGACCAGCATAACCTTGATGTCAAAAGTCAACATAGATATAAAAATAAATAAAAATTACAAGTCCAGTTAAATACTGGACTTGCAAATAGTGGACTTGCAAATGCTGATGAAAAATTCTTATGTAATAAAAATAAAATAAAATCCAATAATATATGTAAAAGAAAATGCCCCATGAACGAGTCTGATTTCTCCCAGGTATGCAAAAATTATTTAATATTAAAAAACCCATAAATATAATTTACAACTTCTACCAATTAAAAGGGAAAAATCATAGGATCATTTTAATAGATAAATGAAAAGCATTTGCAAAGGCTCAAAATAAGTTTATCTTTAAAAATACTCTTATCAGGCAAAGGAGATGAACAGAAACTTTTCCAAAGAAGACAAAATAATGGCCAGTAAACACATAAAAAAAATGTTCATCATCTCTAATCATTAGGGAAATGCAAATCAAAACCACAATGAGATACCACCTAACCCCAGTGAGACTGGCCTCTATCAAAAACTCCCAAAACAATAAATGCTGGCGAGGATGTGGAGAGATAGGGACACTCTTACACTGCTGGTGAGACTGCAAATTAGTGCAACCTCTGTGGAAAAGAATTTGGAAATTCCTCAAAGAGTTAAAAATAGAATTACCATTCGATCCAGCAATAGCATTATTAGGCATCTATCCAAAGGAGCATAAGACATTCTATGATAAAGGCATCTGCACCCAAATGTTTATGGCAGCACAATTCACTATTGCTAGGTCATGGAAACAACCCAAGTGCCCGTCAATTCATGAGTGGATTATTAAATTTGGTATATGTTTACAATGGAATATTACTCAATTTTTAAGAAATGACAGTGAGCTAACACCACTTATATTATCCTGGACTAAGTTAAGCCCATTATTCAAAGTGAGGTGACACAAGACCCAAAGAACGGGCCCCACTTGTATTCGCCATCAAATTTGTATTGACTGATTGACACTATGGTGCTTAAATGGTGATAATGTTCACTGGGGATTTTGGGGGTGGGGGGTGGACCCACATCCGGGGGATGTGGTGAGCACTGTGAAGGGGAGGGGCATGCTTGAAGTGTATTTGGGGACGGGTATTAGGGGTCTCAATGGGGGGTGGGAAATCCTCTAAAACTGATTTATGTGAATAGCTGTACAACTTGGTAAATTTACTAATAACCATTTAATTGTACACTTAAAAGGCAGTAAAGACATGATATGTAAATTACAATTAAAAAAATAAAAATAAATAAATAAATAAAATAAAAAATAAAAAAACTGTGGGCAGAGAAGGAAAGAAGGTAAAGGGAAAAAACTCAGTTAAGAAGAGTCCCCAAGAAACTCTAGCCAAATGCGTTTAATAATTTTTACATCTGGTGGGGAAATAGGCAGGAAAGAACCCCTGTGTAGGTGGTGGACCCCGAGGGAATGTCAAGTTGATGAAGCTATCACTCACATGCTCCGGCCTTGGCCCCCTCACCCGCCCAACACTCTCACAAGCTGTTCCTTAGATCAGCAAGGGCTCTCCTCTCTGCAAATGTACCTTTAAATACCTAGATTGTCCGTAGCCCCAATGCTTCAGCCTTTAGGAGAGCAGAGGGCTTAAGTCATAAGGTTGCTCAGGGACAGCCACTACTTGTAAGCAGAAAGTTAGAGGAAATGGATACTTAACCTTCACTGTACCCAGTATATCACACCTCCCTGATGGCCCAGAGTGCACTCCCAGAGTGCGGCAGGCTGAGTGCTTCAGAGCCCGCGTGCGGCCATGCTGGCCGCTGCTGACAGTTTCCTGCACAGACTCACCGAGGAAAGCTGATGGGGTAGAGCAGCCTTCACCTTTATTAGTTGGGTGCAGTGAGGCAATCTGCTTTAAACTCTCTTAACCCAGTTTCTTGATCTATCAGGTACAATAGACCGTATCTGCCCTCATTCCAACAACACGGGATTGCTGAGAAGATCAAAGTTAAAATTCAGTATGAAATAGCATCTGGCCTTAGCTCATGATGTGTTCTCTTCCTTATTCCTACAAAGAATCTAAGAAGACCCAGAACAAAATAAAATTTTAATAACAACATTTAAAAGTAGAACTATTATTCTCTCCACCCTTCCCTACATCGACATCAGTTCCTGATGGACACTCAGAACAGCAACATCGCTGATTTATTGGCTTCTGCTATTGGCTCCCAATAATGCATTTTCAATAGAGAGCATGTAGGAATTGTAAACAATTTACTATAAAATATGTCACATATACAAAAGAGTGTATATAACATTTATGCAGAGTTTAAGAATAATAAAACAAATGTCCAGCTTAATAAATAGATTATCACCGATACCCTTACAGTCTCCTGCAGGTCCCTTTCTGTTTGTCTTCCCTTCCCTTCTCTTGAAATTTAATCACTATGTGACATTTTTTGTCTTTTCTTTATAGTGTCACCACGAAGGTTTGTGTCCTCAAATAATAAATTAGTCTTTCCTCTTTCTTAACCTTCATTTAATGGAATCATACTAAGTGTTCTTTCGTAACTTGCATTTTATTGTTCAGCGTTGTGTTCCTGAGATGCATATACTTTTTAAAATTTCACTGGTGTAAATGTCCCACTGTATGGACAAGCGTGATTTATTATCCATTCATCTTTTGAGGGGCATACCATTTCCAGTGTTTGACTATTACAAGCAATACAACTAAGGATTTTCTTGTACATGTTCTCTGGTACAAACTGCAGTTTCTCAAGGAATATCCCCGAGAGCGGAATTGCTGGTCACAGGGTATACACACATCTTCACCTTTATCAGATAGTGCAAAAGTGTCTACCAATGGAGTGACTATATCAGTTTATGATTTTACCAACAGTGTATGAGTTCCTGCTGTTCCACATCCACACCAGCAATTGTGATTTTCAGATTTGACAGTTCTGGCTAATCTGTTAATTTAAATTTGTATTTCCTGATTATTAATTAGGTTGAATATCTTCAGATATGATTATTGGCAATTTGTGTGCTTTTATAACTGCCTGCTCATGTCTTT
Organism: Lepilemur ruficaudatus; assembly: GCA_963574885.1. NCBI lineage: Eukaryota > Metazoa > Chordata > Mammalia > Primates > Lepilemuridae > Lepilemur > Lepilemur ruficaudatus. The sequence goes on from CAUYRT010010512.1 coordinate 3,367, forward strand.
TGCTTGTTTTGGGGTGTTTGTCTATTTTGTTTATATATTCCAAAAGCTAATCCTTTTTCAGTTATATCGGTGATATGTGTTACAAATATCTTCGTCAGACCTGTGACTTATCTTTTTACTTTATGACATCTTTTGATGAAAAATAATTTTTAATTTTCATGTAAAATTTCTTAGACATTTATCAGGTATTTTCTTTTTGTGGTATTTTGAGTCTTCTACAATGAACCTTTATGTTAAGGTCATAAGGAATTCTACTATACTGATTCTAAAAATTTAAAAATGTTTCCTCTTGGATTTGTCTTGATTCCAATTTGGATATTCTAAAAATATTTTTCATTGCAAAGTATATTCACATACAGAAAAGAGCATAAAATATACATGCACTGATTAATTATCACAAAGTAATCACCTGGGTCAAGAAATAGAAGATATGTCAGTACTCCAAATTCCTCCCCTTCCTCCTGCCATGTCCCAGCTATTTTCTGTCCCTTACCCCTCACCAAGTAAACTACTATTTTGACTTCTAACCCAATAGCTTGGTTTTGCCTGTGTTTAAAGTTCAGAAGGCATTAAATCAAAAGGCATGTAATCTTCTGTGTTTGGCTTCTTTCCTTCAATATTATGTTTTGATGTTCACCCATGTCGCTTCATTTAATGGTAGTTTTGTCCATTTTCATTGAAATATGAAATATACTGTTGTGTGAATAATACTGCAATTTATTTATTCACTCTACTGTTGCTGGACATCCTAATTGTCTCCAGTTTGAGTCATTACCAATAATAATTATCAATATGAACATTTTTATACATATCTCTTGGAAAATGTGCCACATTTCTGTTGGCTCTATTTCCAGGGGAACATATTGCTTGGGAATAAAATATGGGTATACGCAGTTTTAGTAGATACTGTTAAAGAGTTTTCTGAAATGGTCGTACTAATTCACAATTCCACTCACAGTGTATGAGGGTTGTGGCTGTACAGCATCCATGCCAACAAATGGTATTGTTAGTCTTTTTGATGTTAGCCATTCTTATGGGTAGGTAGTGTATTTTGTTATGATTTTAATCTTCGATTCCCTAATTATTAATAACTATGAGCACTTTTTCATACGATCATTGGCCATTTGGATATCCTCCTTCATGAAGTATCTATTCAAGTCTCTTGTCCAGTTTTCTATTGAGTTACTTGATTTTCTTACTGATTAAAATTTTTACATGTTGAATACCTGTACTGGATTATATATTGCAAACTCATACAACTCCTTTGTTAGGTATATATGATGCATATATCTTCTTCCCATCTGTGGCTTGCCTTTTCATTCTCTTAATGCTACCTTTTGAATATCAGAAGTTTTTAAGTTTAAAATAATCCAGTTCATCAATATTTTCCATTATGGTTTGTGCTATGTTATTTTCTATTTTATTATCCTTCACGTTTAAATTTATAATCCACACAAAACTGATTTCTTTTTATAGTGTAAGAGGGAAATTATCATTTTTCTTGAATATGGTTAGATAATTTATGAAGCACCATTTCTGAAAAGACCATCATTTCTCACGTATGAAGTGCCCGTATATACACAGTTTTGTTTCTTGGCTCTCTATTCTGTTTCACTGTTCTGTCTACCTCTGTTTAAAACCATGTGTTCTTAATTACCATAAATTTATCATTTGTCTTTTTTATCTGGTAGGGAAAATCTCCCACCCTGTTCTTCAAGTGTAGCTTGGCTATCCCTGGCCATTTGTTATGCTATGTAAATTGTAAAATCAGCTTACTACACTCCATCAAAACTGTTAAGATTTTGATAAAATGTCCATTAAATTTGGCAAGAATTAATTTCTTTACAATATTGTCTCCCCTCCATGAATTTGGTATATATCTCCCTTTGTTTAAATATTCTTTAATAACGTTCAATATAATTTACTCTATAAAAGATGTCCACATCTAATAAAATTACCGTAATATTTTCTGTTGCTATTTTAAAGGGCATACAGGTTGAACATCCCCAATCTGAAAATCATGAATCCAAAATGCTCCAAATCCAAAACTTTTTGAGCACTGACATGACATCACAAGTGAAAAATCCCACAGCTAACCTTATGTAAGGGGCTGCAGTCAAAATGCAGTCAAAACTTTTTTTTATGCACAAAAAATTGTACAAACTTACTTTCAGGCTATGTGTATAAAGTATTAATGAATTTTCTGTTTAGACTTGGGTCCCATCCCTAAGATATCTCATTTTGTAAATTCAAATATTCCAATATCTGAAAAAAATGCAAAATCTGAACCACTTCTGGTCCAAAGTATTTTGGAAAAGTGATACTCAACCTGTAGTATATAGAAATACAGATAACTTTTTATATTGATCTTATACCTGACAAACACTCTCTTATTTTACTCCTAATGTGTCTAGAATATATTTTGTTTTCTACATAAACAGTTATCTGCTATTACTAACACTTTTGTGTCTTTTTTCTACTTTTTATGCTTTTATTTTCTTTTTCTATTGACAAGGATCTCCAGTATGATGTTGAATAGAATTGATTATATCAGGCACAGTTTAAAAGAATGCTTTTAATATTTTGCTGCTAAATATGATATTTATTTAAGGTTTGATAAATATTCTTTATTATATTAAGAAAATTTTCTCCATTCCTGGTTTCATAAAAGTTTTAGTCATGAGTGGATACTGGGCTTTACCAATATTGTTTCCCCATATCTATTGAAAAGAATCATATAATTTCTCTTGTTTACCGTGAGGTAGATTAAATTAATAGATTTTTTTCCCAATGCTGAACTAAACTTAATCCTGGAATTTTTACAGTTGGTCATAGTGTATTTTTTCCATGCACTATTAAATTCAGTTGCTAATAATTTGTTTAGGATTTTGACATACATGTTTATGAATAATTTTGACCTACAATATTTCTTTCTCATTTTTTAAACTGTTCTTGTCTGGTTTTATATCAAATATATACATAACCACAATTGTTTCTTTGTTGTTTCCTATAATCTGGAAGAGGTTTGTAGTATTTATATTTTCTAATCCATGAATGTTCAGTAGAAGTTACCTGCAAAAATTATGGGCTTCTTATTTTCATTGTAGGATGTTTTTAAAACTACTGTTTAATTTTTTCAAGGGTTATGGAACAATTCACATTTTCTATTTCTTATCAAATCCAGTTAGTAATTTATACTTCTTCCAGAAATTAAACACTTCATCTAAGTTCTCAAATGGATTGCATAAAGTTATTCATAATTTTATTTTAATCTTTTCATTTCTACTACAACTATAGTTAGAGAATACTCTTCCCAAGCATGATATTTATGCCTTCTTTCTTTTTTCTTTATCTTAACAAGATTATTTATTTCCTTCTACTAATACTTTGTGGGCTTATTCTGTTGTTATTTTTCTAACTTATTAAGTTGTAGTCATATCACATTAATTTTCAGGCTTTCTTTTTTATTAATATAAGCAGGTAAACCTATCAATCTCCTTTTAACCAGTATGTTAGCTATATCCCACAAGTTTTTGATCTATTAGGGTACCTAGAAGTGTGTTTAAAAAATTCTAATCTAAAAATAAACAAAAAGATCCTCCCACCTGGAAATTTAAAAATAAATGAAAAATTAAAAATTTTAAAATTAAATTTTAAGACTGCTTTCAAATAAATAATATAACCACACTAAATAGAGAATAGAAAAGGAACCATTGCAAGTAAACTTTTACAGGCTATAGAAATAAAGAACTGCAAGCAAATATTGAACTCTAGTCAGTAGGTTTGTTTTTTATAGATATATAGATTAACAATTCTGAAACCACCTTGTGTATATTCTAGTTTGAACAATAATTAAATATGTTATGGATAATAGAAATCAATTTTTTCACAGTTAAAGAAGAAAATTATACATATGAGAAGAAGAAAGAATATAACGAACCCTTTGGTGTTGGCTTAGACTTGAACCTATCACTATGAATTCATAGTTTTATATAGGTGTCAGCATAGATGTAGGTAAAGATATAAACATACATATTGATATAGATATGTATGAGAGTATGTATATGTATATACACACATATGTTTGTACATACACATTTATATTTCTTAGGTCTGTCTGCTGACAAGGCCTAGAAGCAATGATATCCCAGTAGGCATAAGTACACCTAGCACCCAGATCTTTGTTTTTAAATACTTTGATCTTCTACGGAGGAACCAGAGATTCTTGTAGAAAGTTTATTCCAGGCTTGGAGAAGTGAAAAATGAGTTTGGGATATCTTACTCTGCCAGAAAGTAAGGTGGTATTAAAATTGGGAAAGAGGAGGTCAAAGTATCACTCTTCGCTGACAACATGATCTTATATCTAGAAAACCCTAAAGACTCCACCAAGAGACTCCTAGAATTGATAAATAAATTCAGCAAAATCTCACGTTACAAAAATCAAGGTACACAAATCAGTAGCATTTCTGTACGCCAATAACAGTCAAGCTGTGAGTCAAATCAAAATCTCAATGCAATTCACAACAGCTACAAAGACAATAAAATGCCTAGGAATATACTTGACCAAGGAGGTAAAAGATCTCTACAAAGAGAACTACAAAATACTGACAAAGGAAATTGCAGATGACACAAGCAAATAAAAAAAATATATCATGTTCATGGATTGGTAGAATCAACATTGTTAAAATGCCCATACTATCCAAAGTACTTTGTAGATTCAATGCAATCACCATCGGAATACCAATGTCATATTTCACAGATCTAGAAAAAATAATTCTATGCTTTGTTTGGAACCAGAAAAGAGGCCAAATAGCCAAGGCAATCTTAAGCAAAAAGAACAAATCTGGAGGCATCACATTACCAGACTTAAAACTATACCACAAAGCTATATTAACCAAAACTGTATGGTATTGGCACAAAAATAGAGAAATAGACCAATGGAACAAAACAGAGAACCCAGATATAAAACTATCTACATACAGCCACTGATCTTTGACAAAGCAGACAAGAAATATTTTCACTAGAATTAAAATTCTGTGTTGACTCATATTTCCAGCAATTTAAAGATCTGATATTATCGTCTTCTGGCTTCTGTCATTTCTAATGAGAAGTTATTAGTAAGTCTTATTGTTCTTCTGTTATATGTGCCTTTTTCTCTGATTGCTTTTAGGATTTTCTCTCTATCATTTGTTTTCAACAATTATATCATGTGCTCTTATCTGTCTATTTTATACTGCTTGGGGTTCATTGTGCCTCTTTGATCTATGGGTTTATATTTTCCACAAATTTTGAAAATATTCTACTATTACTAGTATTAAATATTTTTTTCCTGTGGTAATATTCTCTTTTATCTTCCTCTGCTTCTCTAATTACAGATCTGTTAAACTGTCTCATTTTGTCCACAAGTCACAATGGCTCTATTCATTGTTCATTTTTTGTCAGCCTTTTCTTTTTCCATATGTTTTGGTTTACCTACTTTCTATTGTAAAGCCTTCAAATTCAGGAATATTTTCTTCTTTTAGTATCTAATCTGATAGAAAGCCAATTTATCAATTTTTTCATTTCATGTATTTTTCAGTTCTAATATTTTCATTTTATACCTTTTTTTAGTCCTCATTTCCCTACCGAGATTTCTATTTGTTTCTTGTATATGAGCAAGTCTTTTTAAATGTATAAGCATATTTATAATAGATATTTAAAATCTTTGTGTGTTAACTGTCAATTCTTTTTTTCTGTTTATTTTTCTTCCATAGAGTGCTGATTTAGCTGTATTTGTGGAAGTCCAAGAAATGGGTGCATCAGACAGAGATTGCTCATCTCCAGAATAGATGGAACAAATTCTTTACCAGATTTCCTAGTATGGATGGCACTTCCATCTCCTATTTCTCTCGAGAGAGGCATGAAAGTTTAGATTACCACGCAGGCCCTTGTGCTTTCTCAAAAACTTCTTCAAATCTAAACTTTTCCCCATAATAACGAGCTAGATAAGCAACCATTAGTATCATCATCATCATTATTCTTGATAAGAATAAGCTTACTCTTGTCTAGTACCACAAAAATTAGATTGGAAATCCTGCCAATGGCCTTGCAAGATAGGTATTATTATCTGTATTTTATATAAAAAAAAATCTGGAGTTCTAAACCAGGCCTGTCTTTCTCTGATCTCATGCATTTGGTATTATGCACAATGCCTCTTGCCTCTGAACAGCATACATATGAATGATTACTGAAGACCCGCTAAGTGATCCTTATTTAATGCATGATCGGTGCCTTTCGTAAGCTTAGATACCCTTGGATAAGATGTGCAACCTTCATTTCTGTTGGACTTGCCAGGTATCTGGTGTAGTCATTTTATACACACTGTTACAAAATTTTATAGGTATTTTTCTGATCCCATTTATGGTCATGTTTTCTTTCCTCAATTTTCTTTTCTTCTTCCTTCAGAAATTCTACTGAAAGAGGGGGCTTGATTCACCTGACTCTGCACTTCTCCACGGTACCCTTGGGAGCAGACATAAACTCCTTGAAAGTTTCATACTTCTAGAAAGGACGTCAACATACCACTTCCTTTCTAATTTGAGTGAATAAAAGCTACCCAAGATGAATTTGGTCTCTCGTGCTAACAATTTGTTCCACACATTTCTACACAGACAAGTAGCTACTTTAATTTAGGTCAGTTATCATATAGTCTTTCCTAATGGAAAAAAATAGGTTCAGTTCCCTGACCAACGAAATATATGTTTCTCTGGAGATATATCTGCAGAAGAGGGTATTTCTCACCCAATGACTACCATAGGATTAGATTCTTGCTTTGTTCTGCACTATACAAATATGTACTTGATTCATTCTGATTAGATGAAGCCCAAATGTCTGCCACCCTGAGCTTCAACTTCCCATAATAAGGACTGCAGAAAGTGTGTGCATTTCAAACCATGCTTTTCTTGGCTGAAAGATTTTTAATAAAGCCTCATACACATCAATCCATTGCTGTCTCAACTTTAGCAAGACCTGGAATATTTTAGGTCAGGGTCCATTCCGTAAGTTTAGCTCTTGCTCTGTGATGAGGTTAGGCTATTAGACATTCTAACAAGTGCCCAACTTGTACATTCCCATTAAAGATTAATTTGGCTGCCTCGCAACATCTGTGTTCTGCTGACTCCTATCTGTTCCCCAGGCTGCAGGGCCAAACTCATCCATCATCACAGACAGGCACTTGGAAGCCACCCCTTGCTGTTGCTTCCACATATCAAAGAATGAGTCAGCTCAGGCAGGGGGACTCTTGGAGTGGCCTGTCCCAGGCGCTCCTCCTCAGAAGCCCCTTTCCAGGCTTCCCCACTCGCCTTTTGGGGATGAATCTTATACAGGCACCAACACAGCTGAGTTCTTGAAAGCACAGCAAATGGAACATGCTGAAACATGGCTTTGCAGAGGCATTATAGTCACCTGGAATCTGGAGACATTTCTGTCATAGCTCCCTACCCAAAATAGCAATTGGTGAAATTTAACCTGAGGATGGTTGTCAAAAACAAGTGTGAGTATTTTAGTTAATGTTTGGCAGCCTGCCCATCTGTGAGTGCAGGTTCACCCAAAGGCCCAGCTAGAGGTTTCAAGAGACTGGCTGGACTTCTGCCCTAAAGCTCTCGCAGCTTGTTGACAAAGTGCTACAGGTGTACAGTTAAGAGAGTCTCCCAAGGAGCTGAGAGAAATCCATAGGCACTGGTAGCCTTCAGAGCTGCCACTCCACATTTGGGCATACATCCCCTGCCCCGAAAAGGGCTTTCTGCAAGGGCATGGACGACTGCCCAATGTATAGACTTTCAGAGGCAGAACTCTGACTTGCTATCAACTATGCATGTCACAGACAGGCCCCCACCACAAGTACAGGTGCCATGAAATAATAACTACAAGTGCAACACATAATTCCCATGAAGAAATGCAATCTCAAAATGATTTGTAGAATATCCATGGAAGAAGAGTAAGTCTTGCTTCCCTGTTCTCATTTCTGACTCTGAATTTCCTGATTTTCTTGGGATTTAAATTTTATTAGTGGTGTTATATTTAGAAATCTATAAGGGCTTCTGCATGACTTCTTCCCCCAAAATATAAAAGTAGCTAAAGAAAATTAAGTACTGAATTTAACCTGCACCATGAATCCATGTTTTATATTTAAGGTAATTTGATAACTTTGAACCTACAAGGTGAACCACTAGGGGAAAAGAATCTAGCCATCTACAAGTGTAAACAGCTGTCAAAAGCATTGTTGCCAGGGGGCTATAGCATCAACTCAAGAAGCCCCATTTGGGGACCCTGGTGAGGCAGCGTGGAGAGCATCAGTCAGAAGTACCTGTTCCTTCCTCCAGCCTCTTAGCAACGACAGGAGACGAAATCACACCGATGAGTCTTTTGCGAAGAAGTTATGTGAGCCAATAAAAACCTTCACCATATTAGAAAAAGATAAAAATACTAGAGAAGAAGCAGAGGAAGGAAAAAGGGGAGGAAGTGGAAAGAAGAGGAAAGGGAAAACGAAAGAATAAAGATACTGGTAGGGAGTGATTACTTAGAACTAAATACTGCAGTAACATATATTATTGCAAATAATTACGAATGATAAAGTTGAGGCCTGGAGTTTTAATATTTTTCCCAAGCTCAAGTAGCTAGTTAAGTACTAGTACAGAATAATAGTAAGTTCCAGTACAGAATTTTCACCTAGATTTACAACAGCCTTAGGGGTAGTGGTTAGTGTTTTTTAATTGTGTGCTGATTATAGTATCACAGGACTACTGTATTCTCAAACTGGAAAAACATGTTAGAGAACAGAGCACTGAAAACCTGAGACTCCCATAATTCAAGTGACTGGGGAGTTTAAAATGAATTTCTGTAAGGGGTATGTCCAAGACCACACGGTAGGTATGCAGCAGCATGAACGTATCAGAGCTATTCTCAAACATATTATAAACAAGAGGAGGCTACTTTGCAAAGAGTAAATTATTAAGCGATACGGTCACTCTCCTGGTTTGAGATGGTTTGCTCAGAAGTTCAAGGAACTGGTTTCCACATGATGGAAACCAAGTTAGGATTTGACTGAAGCCAATTTAGGATTTCAAGGTGTCTAAATCTTAGCCACTTCTAAAACTTGTCCAGAGAGAACTGGCTTACTCAAAGTCAAATACGACTTCCTGCTTTTAGGAAACAAGGCTTAAAATGCTTGTTAAAAATGTTCATTGAATTTCTTAGCCATGATATAGCTTTAAAAAAACAGAGTCTATTTTGATAATATAAGTGTAATTGAATAAGAACCATATGGATGGCATTCCCCCCTCTACACATGAATTATAATAGAAATTGTCTTCATTTCTCTCAAAGTAGTTAATGGGACAATCAATTAAATATGATGCTGGCCTTAATTGCCATTCGTAGTTCACACTGCCTTCACTCTGCAGATAACCGTGAGGAGTGAGCACGGCCCAGGTTTAGGAACAAGACACTCACTGAACCCCATACTTGGGCAGGACATTCCTGTTTGTGTCTTAGGCCAGTTTTCTTTTTCCTCCCCACTTATAAAACTTACTCTCTTATAAGAATCACGGGAAGCCTGTTCCTAGTGCAATGCTCCTGCTTCAATCCCTTTGCCTTTAGGTGGGTGCTGAGAAGGGAAGGGGCACAGACCCTGCTCTGACTCCGGATCTGCCTAAGCTCTGGGGACAGAGGCAGAGGGCGGGGCTCTGGGAAGCTGTGGGAAGATGGGCACAGTCTAAAGTACCTCTCCATTCTTTCTCTTTCCCTGGGGTAGAATCCCTTGAAAGTCTTGCTCTCAGCCAACTGGCTCAAAGTATTTCTCAGTTATCTCCCAGCCAGTTTAGATCAGAACCATCACACTTATCCTCTTACACAGCAGACTGCAGAGATATGGAAAGCAGGCAGTATTATTTTACATTTTGATCATTCTTTCTGATAAGGGCATCAATATTTGCTAAGCTCCTGCCTCTTTACCAGACTCCATACAAGGCATTTTACTTACATTAGGTTTACCTGGGTCTCACAACCACCCTTAAAGGCAAGCTAGGCATTATTAACCTTATAGAAGCGATGAGGAAACCAAGCTGTGAAGAGGTGGTGTAACATGCTCAAAGCCATGCAGCTGGCAAGAGACAGAGCCATGTTCCAGATCAGTTCCAAACAAATCCAAAGCCCACTCTTCACACCATACCGCCAACCACCAACCGCCAACCTCTTTCTTGTAGGCATTAATGTGGACTCATATACGCCTCTTGTCCTGAATGGCCACTAGCTCCAGCCCTTCTTTTCTGTCACTGCTTTATTTGAAAAGTGCACAGGTGAGCAAAGAGATGAGCAGGAGTCACTGATGCAGGTCCAGGAAAACAGTCATTGTTTCCTACAGACCACCCTGTTTAAAGCCCACCCGAAGAATCAAGAAGCAATGGAAAACCATCTTCTTTCGCATCTTCTTCAGCTTCTACAACTTTGGAGTATAATAATTTTCTGTAAAATTTACAATTTTGGAAGACAAAACTAAAGATGTATGTAAGTATCATTGTGTGGGTTTAATCTCTGTTACTAAATAGTTGTCCACTTGGAAATTCTTACTGAGAGAATTAATATATGTTGAAATTTAATATAATGATAGACACCCATATGCTTTCAAAATTCACCATATCCCACGGATGCACCCTGTACACTGGTATACTACCTACATGCACATATACATACTGCACATAGATGCTATTGAAATACTTGCACACAGGAAAACCACACATTTTTATACAATTCACTCTCTCATAAACAAACACACCCACATCAATGCATGGAAACAATATGCAGCCAAACACATGCAAAGATATTTGCAAACGCACTCACAAATAAATTTGTAAAAAGTAGAAAAATCACATGCTCATTCACACTTCTCTCTCCTCCTCCCTCCCTCTCTTCCTCCTTCCCTCCCCCTTTTCTCTTTCTCTCTCACACACACACACACCCCAAAGCCTTTAAACTAGTAACCTTTTCAAACTGAAATACTGAGCAAGAGACACTCTTTCGATTCAAAATCCATCTTCTCATAAGCCCAAAGAATAAGAAGTCTCTTTACAAGTCAACTCTCTGATCACTCCAGACATGCTACAGGGATGCCTATTTATAACATTCATGTTTTCATAAGGAAATTCTGTTCACTTTAGACCTGTAAAAATCCTTTCTAAGCTGTCAAGCTTGCTACCTGTTATCCAAAGTGATGTTTATCCAAGATAAAATCTTGCTTTTTCCTTTCTTCTTCGTCTGCTGCTGCTACTTCTCTTTTCCCCTCTCTCTCCTCTCTTTTCAGTGGTGATAGTGCACAACCACAGAAGGGAAATTCTAAGGGGACAGCTCTTATATTCAATTTAAAAAAAAAAACACTTGATGAAGCACATTCTATGAGCCACGATGAGAATAATAGCTTCAAACTTCAGAGGATAGTGGGGAGACAGATCCAAATACAATAATAAAATAGAGTTGACCCATGAACAACATGGGGGTGAGGAACACTGATTCCCCCTTTTGAAAATCCATGTATAATTTTTTACTTCTCCAAAACTTAACTACTAATAGCATACTGTTTTGTTTGTTTGTTTGTTTGTTTTGCCTAATGGCCTACTGTTAACCGAAGCCTCACCAATAACATAAACAGTCAATTAACATATTTTTATGTTATATGTATTATAATGTATACTATATTCTTATAATAAAGCAAGCTAGAATAAAGAAAATGTTATTAAGAAAATCATATGGAAAAGAAAATGTATTTACTATTCCTTAAGTGAAAAACGGATCATCATAATGGTCTCCATCCTCACTGTCTTCTTGTTGAGTAGCCTGAGGAGGAGGAGGAGGAGGGGTTGGTCTTGCTGTCTCAGTGGTGGCAGAGGCAGAAGAAAATCTGCGTGGAGGTGGACCTGCACAATGCAAACCTGCATTGTTCAAGGGTCAGCTGTAATTCAGTATCATGTGAAGTTTATTTTAGCAGAGTTGCAAAAAACCGAAATAGAGAACAAAGAGAGGGTGTCAGCTAGGATGCCTGGGGAAGGCAGGAAGGTCTTTACAGGTAAGTGGAATTGAGATGAGTCTTAGAGTACCAGCAGCTATTGCCAGGAAAGAAGAACTAGAAGAATGTTCTAAGCAGAACAAACAGCATGTACACAGGCACAGGTGAAGGGAACACAGACTACCCGTGGGACACACTGAGCAGCTTAGTGTGGCTGGAGTTACGGAGTGAGGGTTTCAGAGGTGGTTGCAAAGGGTGGGACTCAAACGGTGGCTGGAAGACAATAGCTAAGGAGTTTGGGCTTTTTAGTCCCGCACACAATGAGAGTCAAAACAGAGCTTTATACAGGAGGGTCCTATGATCGGATTTTAGTTTAGAAATGACAACTCTTCAGTGAGAAAGATGGAGAGATCAAAGCAGGTAGCACAATTAAAGGATTATTGCCATGATACCAGAGAGAGGAAGGGCATGTTGTACTAAGGCAGTTACCCACTTCCTTACCTTCCCAAGTCAGAAACTCCTCCAGACTCCTCCATCTCTCCTTCCTTACCACCCCCATCTTACTTATGACTGGTGTCTACATGGGTCTACCTCATACATTCTCCTGAAATACACACTTC
>CAUYRT010010514.1:0-44013 GCA_963574885.1 Lepilemur ruficaudatus
GAACTTTCTGGCATTAGAAATATCTTCTTCACATGATGGACATGTAGGTTACATGGTTTTATTTATTTGTCTGAAACCATTAAATGTTACAATTATGACTTGTTGAATTTCTTCCTATAAAATTTGACCTAAAATTACAAAAAAATACACAAATAAACTTAATAAATGTACTTTTCAAAATGGTATGAGATAGCATTTTTAAATATTTCCTGAAAATTCTAGGTTTAAAAAATCAGTAATTTTATTGTCCTTTTTTTTCTCACGGTTGAAGCAGGAAGTTATAAATATGGAAAAAAACAGACTAGAATGACAAGTGTAGATTTGAATTGAAATTGTAGGCATCAGTATGAATTCATGACTATAAATATAGAGGGATATATAAATATAGAGTTTTATGTATTTGTATATATATGTGAGTGTGTGTATATATTTATATATTTTCCTAGTTCTACTCTGTGAGAATGCCAGAAGCAATGATACACCAGTAGTGATGAGCATACCTCACAAGTGTATCTTGTATTTAAAAAAAAAACAATACATTTTCTTTTCTAGGCAGCTTTAGGTTAACAGTAAAATTGAACAGAGAGTAGAAAGAGTTCCAAATATCTGTCCGTTTCCTACCCCGGTTTCCCCAATTATTACTATTTTGCATTAGATTGATATGTTTGTTGTGTTGAAGAACCAAGATGATATATTATTATTAACTAAAATCCACAGTTTACATTAGGATTCATTCTGTGTGTTGTGCATTTTGTGAGTTTTGACAAGTATATAATAACATATTTCGACCATCACAGTATCATTCTGAAGAGTTTCACTGCCCTGTCCCACCTATTCCTTCCTCTGTTCCCTCTCACTCCCCAGCCTGAACTCCTGGGAATCAGTGGTCTTTGTCTCCATAGTTTTGCCTTTTCCAGAGTGTTGTATAGTTAGTTGGCATCATACGATATGAAGTATTTTAAGATTGACTTCTTTCACTTAGTAATATGCTTTTAAGTTTTTTCATGTGTTATCATAGCTTGAGAACTCATTTCTTTTTATTGTTGAATAGTATACTGCTGTATAGATGCACCATGGTTTGTTTATCCATATACGCACTGATGGACATGGTAGTTGCTTCCAAGTTTTGGTAATCATGAATAAAGATTCTATAAGCATTTTTGTGCAGGTTTTTGTGTGGCCATAGTTTTCAGCTCATTTGTGAAATACTTAAGAATGTAATTGCTAGTGAGTTGTTGAGTATGTTTAATTTTGTAAGAAATCACCACGCTGTCTGACAAAATGATCATACTATTTTGCATTCCTAACAGCAATGAGTGAGAATTTTTGTTGCTCCACATCATCCCAACATTTAGTGTATTGTCAGGATTTTATTCATTCTAGTAGGTGTGTAGTGGTATTCCATTGCTGTTTTAATTTCCAATTACTTAAGGACATATGAGTTTGAGAATCATTCAGATGCTTACTTTCCATTTACCAAACTTCTTTTGTGAGGTTCTAATGGTACCAAAACACAAAACTTTTTTCTTTCTTCTGAGATCTCTCTCAAAACCCGTCATTGGGATTTTTTGTCGTTGTTGTTTATTTTTTGTTTGTTTGCTACTTTATGTCACACTCCATGGAGCACAGGGATATTCATCGGGCAAATGCAGACCCACACAGGTGCCTAGTGGCACCACCATGACTTGGCACTCAAGTGGCCCAACAGTCCTGGGTTCCTTCCTGATAGATGATACCAATGCATCATGACCCAGAAAGGAACTGGGAAGTCAAACAAATACTTTTTTCCACAGTGTTCCATTCTAACCCATAGTAGAAGGGCAACCTCCAAGAAATTGCAAACTTTGAACAGGTACATGCTAGATTCCAGGACTGGTGATGGACAAGAGGCTGCTGAATCCTATGAACTCAGAGTGTCACTGCCATACTGGAGCTGGAAAATCCACCATTATGGCCTGCACTGCCCTGAGTCTCCCCATTGGAGGGGTATGGCATCACCTTCTGAGCAGGGAAAGAAGTGGGTAGGCCCAGAAGGCCAGAGAGAGGGGCATGGACAGTTAACTGTCCATGAAAACATGAAAACGTATCTAGGAAATAAGTAGTCACTAAACACAGTCTCCAAACACAGACCATTTTCTTCCTCAACTTCACTTATAAGACACAAATTCAAAAGTAAAATTATTAGGAATTTCAAGAGAGTGACTATAGAAACCTCAAGTAGGGGACCCTTCCAAGTACAGAGGGCCCTATATTATTGGACTGGTCCTATATTATAGGACATATCAATGAAGTTACCCTGATCCCCCCCTCAACCTACTAAGTCAGTAACTCTAGAGGTGAGGCGTGGAGAGGATCTGTCAATCTGTGTTTTAACAAACCCTCTGTGTGTTTCTGTTCCATCCTTACTTTTGAGAACCAATGCATTCATTTTGCTGAAATATTGATGTTTTCAGGAAGACAGGGTGTCTTCAAAGCATTTGACATGGAAATCTCAGAAAATACAATGAACAAAGCTTTAATCCTTTTAGGAAAGATTAAATCACTGATTGAAGAGTAAGATAGAGGACCCCTGTGACATGCTATGCAATTGTTATGAGACATAAAGAAAAGGAAAGAGGGAGGATACAGGTGAATCGAGAAAAGAAGAGTTTGACTAGAGCTTTATCTAGTTTCTCTGGTAACATTCTAGGCCTTAAGAGCATGAATGGTGAAAGGAGACCCAACGGGTGATACAGAATCAGATGTGCTTTAAAGTGGCTGTGGTGGGTTCTCAAATGGGCTTTTGATTCAACTAAAAAACATATTATGTTGTCACTAAAGGATTGATTTTAAAAAGTGTCACAGTCACATACAGCTGGGCTGTACTTAATGTAAGTATATACAGAGAGTTCTTCTGGAAAAATTTGAAAAACTGCAAGAATTAGCAAAATGTGACACAGAGACAGGAAGTGAGCACATGTTGGAAAAATAATGTAGATAGACTTCCTCTACCCAAGATTGCCAGAAACTTTCTGTTTGTTAAAAATACAATACCTGTGAAGCACAATAAAATGAGTTACTCCTGTACAGAATTACTAACTACAGTTTTCATGCTGTACATTAGATCCCTACAACTTGTCTTATAACTGAAAGTCTCTGCACTTCAACTAACATCTTCCCATTCTCCCCAACCCTCAGCTTTTGCTAACCACCATTCTACTCTCTGTTTCTGTGAGTTCAACTTTCCCAGGCTGGTTACAAGGGTCTTGGCAGAGGTGGATCCTGTATGGTACCTGGCAGATCAGACTGCCTCCAGGATTTTGGTCACTAGGTGCAGGTACAATATGATGCTGCAGGGTCATTAGGTATGTCTACAAATAGCGGGCTTGCAGGAGTGCAGACAGGTATGGCTTCATTGGGTCCCTGGTAAGGCTCCTGACAGGTGTGTCCCTGGGGCTGACAGGACTGGTCCTGAACTGCAGTTGTTAGAACTGATTCACAGAGCTGCTAAAGATTCCACCACCAGGAGTGTGGTCTGTAGGCCTGCCTCTGTCAGCACAGACAGACGTGTCTCCAGCCAGCTCCCTGGAGCCAGAACCACTTCTGGATCATGGATGAGAAGGGCAGGAGCTGCCCTTTAAGACCCACAGTAGGATAAAGGTCCACAGGTCGCTTCCAGAAGCACAGATGGGGTGTGTTATGGTGGGTTCCTGGAATGATAGAACTGCACCTTGGCCAAGACAGAGAGGGGATGGAGCCAGGTTACAGGGTCACTTTAAGATCTGCAAGTTGGACTGTGCTCAGTATGTCGGCCTCTGGGGGCACAGATGGCTGTGTCTTCCAGCAGGTCTCTGGGAGGGCAGGACTTCAAAATTTTGGCTGGAACAGCAGGAGTCATTACAAAACCACTTCAAGATTCACAGTCAGACAAAAACTGAGGGGTCTGCTTTCAGCGATATATACACCACCAGCGTTCCTTGGAAGATGGTGCTGATGGCAGGACCCAGGCCTAATAGAGCATTGGTGGAGTCCACAAGGGGATGCGGTTGTCTCCAGGTTTATATGTGGGACCACGATCAGTGCCTGCCCCTGGGTAAAGCCTTCCCTCTCAAAATGACCCTCCCTGGTCTTGGGCTCCTGTGGGATTTCTTAGGCTCCTACCTGAAACCCATAGCTCCCACAAAAGGCACTTTTGTCTATGAATGGCTGTCAAATCATTGTTTCTTTGTGGGGACATGAACAGGAGACTTCCTATTCCACCACCGTGCTGATGTCCCATATCCTATTACTTTAAAGTTATATCTTCCTTATATGTAAAATGGGTTTATGTAAATAGCATGCAGTCCTATCTGGCTTTTTAGATTTAGTCTGGAAAACTCTCCTTTTAAAGTATTAATAGAATATTTGGACCAATAATTTTAATGCAAGTATTGTTAGGGTTTGGTTTAAATCTAGCATCTTGCTTACTGTTGCCTATTATCCTATCTTATTTTTGTATTTCTTTTTCTGTTTGCTTTGGACTATTTTGTGTGCATGTGATTCTGCATTACTCTGCTATTTTCTTATTAGCTATACTTTCTTGTCTATATTTTTAGTAGTTGCTCTTAGGTTTCCCTATCACAATCATAGGTTGTAAAATATCACATGCTGTGAATTCAAAACCACATTGTTACTGTTTGTTTTTAAAAAATCAATTATCTTTTGAAGAGATTAAAAATAAGAAAATATCTTTTATATTTAATTATAATATTTTTCTTTTGTAATGCCCTTCACAGTTTAATGAAAATGCAAATTTTTACATGCAGTATTTTTCTTTCTTTTTAAAAACAATTTGCTTTAACATTTTTTGGTGCATGCCTTGTAAGTGATTATCTCAGCTTTTATCAGTTTCAAATAGTCTTTACTTCAATTTTATGTTTGAATGATATTTTTGCTAAATATTGAATTCTGAGGTTTTTTTCCCTCTTCTTTCAACAATTTAAAGATGGTATTTGATTTTTTTTCCTGACCAACATAATTTTTATGAGAAATCTCTTATCATTATATTTGCTCCCACTCTGTAATGTGATTTTTTTCTTCTGGCTGCCTTTACGAATTTATCTTTATGACTCAATATCAGTAACTTGATTATGATGTACCTTGCCAAGATTTTCTTTATTTTTCTTTTGTTTGGGCTTCATTGAGTTTCTTGAACTGTGACTTTATCGATTTTATTAAATTTGAAAAAATTTTTGCCACAATCTCAAATATTTTCTAGTCAATAGTCATCTTTGAATAGATGCAAAAATTTTCAAGAAAATCCTAGCAAACCAAATTCATGTGCTTATCCTTTGTTTTTGTTTTTTCTATCTCAGAGTGCCCTAAGATCTTTTCAGCAGTTTTAGTATTTTCCTAATCTTGATTTATGTTAGTCTTTTTTCTACAATATCTAATATACTTTTATCTCATCATTTATCAGTTTTTGTTTGATTATTCTTTAATCTTCAGATATTGTGTTGTTAATCTCTAGAATTTCTATTTAGCTCATTTCCATGCTTTCAATCATTTCTCCTTATTAAGTTTATCATTTACTTGGCATCATTCAACACATTTTTTAAAAATCAGTTTTGAGGTCACTTCCTGCCCTAATTTCATCATGTCTATCATTTTTGTCACTTTTTACTGATTACCTTAATTCTGTTGTTTATTAATCTCGTTTGTTGAGATTAATTTCATTTGTATGCTGAATAAATTTTGACTGGATGATATTTTGAATTTTATGATTTTTGGGTACAGAATTATGCTTTATTTCTTCAAATTGTGCTGTATTTTTTTCTGCCTGGCAGTGAATTTCCCAAACCTTGTGACTTCTTTTTAAGTTTTATTTTGGCAGGTTCAGAGCAGTTTTTATTCTTGGGTTAACTTTGTTTTGTTTTAATATAAGCCATTTTGAAGACTCTACCTGGATATATTATGATGTTTCTTTTAGTCTGCTGTGAAATACAGCTATTCAAAACCTCATATGAATTCCAATCATTGTTTATCCTACTGCTTTTAAGTAGTCCTTTCCTTAGGAAGGAGACTTAGGAAGTTTTCTCCCACTAATGTACAACACATTCTTCCCTGGCTCTCTGCAGCTCAATTCCTGGTGCCCTTACATGCCTGAAGTCTAAACTATTTTCTCAACTTAGTGAGAATATAAAGTTTTAGTTTGTTCTCTGACCTGGAAACTGCCTTTAGGCACTACATTGGGGGAAATTATTGGGTTCACCTCATTTGATTTCCTTCTTTCAGTGGTTATAATCTTGTGTTGCCTGTTGTCCAAAGTACAAAAATCATTATTTAATATACTCTATCCTTTAAGTTGTTTACAACAGGAGGACACTTCCAATAAAAATCACCTTCTTTACAAAACTTTTTTTTCTCTTGGCTTTTCAATTAATGTCGATAGTTATCTCCCAGTTGCTAAGACCTAAAATCTTGGTGATGGTTTTGAATCCTTTATGTCAAAATACTTCCAGTTCTACCGTTTGCCTATACCTCTCCCATAGCTTCCAAACTGGCCCTTTTATTTCACTTTTCTTGCCTAAAGTCTATTTCTGAAGTCTCTTTTCTCAAAATTTTCCAGTAAATCTAGAATGAAATAAAACTTATCTCAATAAATTTTACACAATTTGGCCCCAGCTCAGCTTTTCTAACCCTTATCTGTCAATTTTTGTCCTTATTCCATAATCTCCATCTGTCCTTGGTGTCTTTTTGCCTGGGATAATCTTTATAAAATAATCCAGTACAGGACCCCTGTCACCATTTAACGCTAATTTCAGACACCTCCTCCTCAAAGAGCTCTTCCCGACCATTGTACAAATTTACTCCCCTCCTTTGTCACACTTTCCAATTGTCCCATTTATCTTAATACAAATAATTATAATTCAAATTATGCTAGTTAGGTATTATTTTTATTTTTATTGTCTGCATTCCTCACTACAAGTAAGTTTTATGAAGAAGGTGGCACATCTACATTATTTATTGTTGTATCCCCAGAATGAGAACAGTCCCTGGATCATCTTCATTTATACATTTATCTCAAAATTATGGACAATAAATTTCTCTGGCCAAATCGGTGACAAAACAACAACAACAAACCTTTATTGTTTTATTACATTGATGGAGACTAGAATACTGCTCCCACCCCTGGACCACTAGAACAACCCAGAGCAATTATGGGACAATTTATTACACAAAGAAAAGATGGATTATAGTATGTGATTATAGTATGTGTGGCTTTTAGTGAATAATGGAGCAGTGTTTTCATCTGACTCATAGAAAAGCAGGGCTACATTATGTCATAAATGTGGATCAACATCAGGTCTGTGTTGGAAAGTCTACTTAAATCTGATTTCCTTTGAAAATACAGTGTTAAAATTGATTTGGGATTCTGAGTCCAGATAGCCCTTACCTGAAGGGCTTTTCAATCTATCTGTTTCTAGGCTGCAAATCAAGACAACTTTTTCTCTTCAAGTGAATTAGATTCTTCAGTCAAGAGTGGTATGTCTCATTCTTATGTAATTTCAAAATATAATTTCAAAATCAATGTTTATGATATTTTATAATTTTAGACAACAAAATTTCTCAGTGAGTTAGGAAGGGGTAATATCTCAAAGAAAAGAGAGAGTTGTTAATAATACTTTGAGTTGCAGCATCCCTGGGAGAAATGTTTTGTATTAAGATTGCAGCTGGCTTTATGTGTCTGTTATTCCAGCCTGAATAGTCACTGGGTAGATTTCACCTTCTGAGTTTGCCACTATTTTCTCAGCATGGATGAATAAGAAAATGAATATTGTAATTTATAAAAGAAATTTTAAATTTCTGGACTGATACTATATGAGCAGTTCATGATATAAAATAAGACCTTAAAACCAATTTTCAACTACATGATAATAATGATATTAATCAAAATGTTGGGGAGTATGCTATGAATGAAAAAAATTGGAAAAATTTCAAACTAAACATTTGAATATTTATTCTGATCAACACAACATTGCACAAATTATATAAGTACTGACATATACACTGATTTTATGAGTACTAATCATATAGCTTTAAGAGAATTACCTTGACGTATTTAGTACTGTAAATATCAAAAGGTGATTAATATTATACTATTTGACAGTCAAATATACTCTTCATCTTCGTTTTCTTTTGTGAAAAACACAATAGCAATTAGGTATTATTACCTAATATGTGGGTTACTATGTCATATAAACAATAAATGAAAGAACCAAAATATAAAAATTAGATGTACAAAATTAATTGTCTTATTGTTACACCATCCTTATTAATTCATTTATGTCTGTTATGCTTATGACACCTTTTGAATAATAAAAAAAGGACAGATAAAAAGAAATTATTCAAAATGGTCAAAATTAAATAGAAACTAAATTTGTGGGTATACTTTCATGTGGAAAAGAGGACATTACGTAAAGGCCCTATCTTTGTGTTATTACTACCTTCCCTGTAGTGAATAATTTTTGTCCTTCTTTTCTAAATAGTTCGTAAGTTAACGTCGGATATGCTTAGTCAGAGAACCCAGATTAATTTACTTATTTATTCATTTATTTACATTTGAGTTTATTATGTATTTGCCTTCTTCAAAGGCAACCAAAAATAATGATGAAAATGAAACAATAATAATAACTGCCTCTGGGTCTTAAAACACCTGAAATGCTTTATATACATTACCTGAAATGTTAGCAATAATGGTGTAAAATAGTGCTACTTGACACATAATGATGTGTGATGTAGACATAAAGCACACAATCAGAAAATGGAAGAGAAGTAAGTTTTTCTTTAAATCAGGTACATCTATTAATTCGAGCATGAGCAAACTGAGTGCAAATGTCAATTAAAAAATTTCTATCAAACTTTTAAATGTTACTATTAAATATTATATGTCACTTCAAACACATTTATTTTTTTATTTCAGAATATTAAAGGGGTACAAATGATTTGATTACATAAATTGCTTTTGTACCCCTTTCTGTTGATACTATTTAAAAATCAGCATTGTTTTTCTGAAAATTGCAAATTATTTAGAAAGAAAAACTTCAAGCAATTGAAAGCTAACAAATAAAAAAAATACCAAATGTTTGTACTTTTATAATGTGTATTTTTTCCAAAAACTTTGTCTCTTTCCAATCCTAAATTATAAAAAAAGAAAGGTAAGAGTCAAACATAAATAATAAAAACACAGCAGCTTTATCACTGGTAGAGAATATTCTAGGGAGACTTACATGCGTTAACTAATTGAGAATCCTAATGTTGAATGCATTCTGCAACGGGCAGCACTGAACGGTGACAGTTCTCTTCTTATGGGGAAGCGTATCTGATTGAATAACATCTGGAGAACAGTTTGAGAAAAAAGAGACGTCTGGGTTAAGAACATACAGTTGCTGGTTTTGTTATCATTTTGTATTTTAACAGAAGTCACTCACTCCTTGCTATGGTTTTAGTGTTTGTCTCCTCTGAAATTCAAGTTGAAACTTGATCCCCAAAATAATAGTAGTAAGTAATGGAGCCTTTACAAGGTGGTGGAGGTAGGAAGGCACTGCTCTTATGAATGGAGTAATACATTCATGGATTAATGAGTTAACAGGTTAATGGATTAATGGGTTATTGGGGGAGTAGGTTAGTTATCACAAGAGTGGGTCTGTTATATATAAAAGCAGGTTTGACTGTCTCTGTTGTGAGTCCCCTCACCAAGTGGTGCCCTGCACAGCCTCAGGACTCTGCAGAGTCCGACCAACAAGAAGGCCCCCAACAGATGCAACCCCTAGACCTGGTACTTCTTAGCCTTCAAAACTATAAGAAATACTTTTTTAATATGTAAATTACTCAGTCTGTGGTATTCACTTATAGCAACAGAAAACAAAGATACTGCTCCTTCGCAGGAATTTTAAAAAATTTTTAAAAAGTGAAAGCAACAAATTCTTTTTTCTGCAAATCAATGCCAGAAATGATCCAATTATATCTCAACCTTGTCTAAAATATTAAACTAAGCTGGACCTGTGTGGTTAAACAAGTCATAAAAGCCAAAGAGCATACAGCCTGGAACTTTACTGAGGGCATTACAACTGGTCTGAAGCTGGCACTGGTGCTGTGCCTGAATAATAATTTTTAAAAAGCCAGCCATGGACAGAGGGACAGAGACACAATACACTATAATTATTACCAAGATCTTAATCCCATAGGGCAGAAGACTATTTTTTTCTTATACATACAAAGCTATGATAAAGTTTAGTTTATAAATTAGGCACAGTAAGAGATTAATAGCAGTAATAAGTAACAAAATAGAACCATAGTAATATGCCAGTATCACTACTCTTGTACCTTAGAGCCATTGTCAAGTAAGATAAGAGTTACTTGAACACAAATACCATGAAACACAGTCAATCTGATAACTTACAGGGTTAATAAGTGACTCGTGGATCACTGGACAAGGGTTAAATTCACATGCTACAATGGAGCAATACAATATTTCATCCGCTACTCAGAAATACATGTAATTTTAAACTTATAAATTCTTTATTTCTGGAATTTTCCAATTCATATTGTTAGACTGCTGTTGACTGTGGGTAACTTTAACCATAGAAAATGAAACCATAGATGGGGGAACTACTATGCTGTAACTGTGATGGTAAAACAAACAAACTGCCATCATCTGGTTTTAGTACTGTGCCATAAAATCACCTACTTTGGCTGTGCCAGAGACTTATACTTTTAATTATATTTACAGCTTCAATTTACTGACTATTCTCAAGATTCCCAGCTGATTAACATATGGTGGTGTGAAAATATCCCATATAAATTATAGTTCTCCTCTCTAACCCAGTTGATAGTTCAGTATTTATGGGACAAAGAATTTGATCTAGCAGGTCCAGTTATTCTGCATTTATTTATGCAAACAACACTTAAGATAATTACCCCAACTACTGACTCACAGTACCTTTTTCATATACAACTCTGTAAATTCGGATCCCAAGCTTGGAAGATCTCTTAAAATATGTTTAACTTTATTACCATTTTCTTCTGTAAGTAATTTCTTGTCTTCTTTTTCCATTAATACTTTTCCATCTGCTCTCTCTCTACCCTCATTCTTCTAATTTTTGTCCTCTTAATGGTAAGGTGTCTTAAATTGCCTTCCCCCAAGAGCAGATCCTGAGATGACAATATGTGTACAAGTAATTTATGAATGATATACTCCAGGAGACGCTAGTAAGTGAGAAAAGAAACAACAGGAGGAAAGGACAAAAGGCCAAGTTAGGTGGTGATTTTATGCAAAGTGTCAACCTTAGCCTAAACCTGCAGGGCAGCTCTAAAGTGCAAGTAATATGTGAGAGTCAGTTCTACAATGAAGTAAAGAATACCCTCATTGACTCATGTTCACCTGTGAGGGTTGGAAGTCATAACCCACCAGAAGATACAGGATAAAACAGCTGATAAAGCATGTGTTGATGAAACAGCTCCAGTAGCTCAAGGACAGTCCTACAAAGGCAAAATTTGGCACAGGACATTAAAAACAAACATATACAGAGATGGATAGGGTCCTAGAGATAATAAAAATAATCTAAGAGATTTGGATGGGGTGCTCACAGTGTCCACTACATTAGATTTTTATGGGGCTTTTCATTAATATTGGGCATTATTTTTAAATCTTTTTTTAAATTTCAAAATGTTAAGGGGACACAAATGTTTTCATTACATGGATCGCTTCGGTAATGCTTGAGTCATGTCTATTAAGTGTGCCCATCACCCAGATAGTGTTCACTGTACCCATTAGGTCATTCTTCAGTACTTACACAAATATACTTTATTCAATCTTATTAAAATTGGGCTGACTTCAACTGTGTCCTAGGATGTAAATGAGGTATTTCACACATTGTATTCCATCTTAATAAAAAAATATTTTAATAATGTAATCATTCAAAACTAGAATGTATCCTATCATACATAGTAGATTCTAGTATTTGGAAAAAATTAGGTATAAACACTAGCGTTAAGTGGCAGATAATCTGTACTGTCCCTCTCAACTTTATAATTCTGATTCTCTATAAAATTATGAAAAATACTTGAGAATTTATTTTATATGAAAAGTAATCACATGTATTTCAAAGTAAGAAATAAAACATTCCATATTCCTGTCTTTCCTCATATCAGAATAATCAGAATTGATATTATGTATAAATTGAAGCAAGAAGACCAGAGAAAGAGAAGTTTAAAAATGAATATAATGGAGACCTATACAGCAACACTGTGACAAGTACATCCTGTAAATGTCCTTTCAGATTTTGAAGAAACAGTGAGTGTGTTGTCAGTTTTAGAGGGCTTTTTGTCTGGAAGATGTATTTTGTAAGAGAAGAGTTATTATTTTTGTAAGTAGGTAATTCTGTCTAATTAATCACTTTCTTATTAAGAAATTAACTGATCATGATTCTTCTCTTCAATATGTTGAAATCTTTAGGCTATTTTTTTAAACTTACAATATTAATCAATCCAGTGTTGGATACGCAGAAATGCTTATGCCATGTTTAACTCTGTCATATGCCAGAGATAACAAGTTTATAAGAAAAATTAAATATTAAATTTTGATACTGTCGTTTTAGAAAGAGAAGAAATCAGTGTTGATGCTGAATACATAGCATCATTTCATTCAAAATGTAAGTTTAAATAAAAGGTGAGAAATATCCCATTGAAATGAGAAATGTGAAAAATAGACAGGAAAAGGAACAACCGTATAATATGCATTTACTAAAATGATGGTTTGATATTTTTCAAGTGGATAGACACATATCAACTTAATATGGAAATGTGATAACCACACCGTCAGAAAGTGCTACCTCACTGTGATATCTGAAAGAGTAAGCGAGGCAAGTACCACTGGGAACAGAAGTATGAGCTTTGTTTTTTAGAGCTTTGTGTCTTACTCTTTTGCTGTCTGCTGCTTCTCTGTGTTGATGTGCTGGTGCCTGCATTTGTAGATATTTCCGTTTCCCCATCTGTGGTAAAATTCTATCACTCTGTATGCAGAGATCATTAAATTTGCTTTTCCAGGACATAACAACTATCATTTAAGCCTTAAGAAATGCCAGCAGTATGAGATGAAAAAAGTGTGAACTAAAAAACTTACATATTCAGAATCTTCCTTTTATGGTTGATATCACAGACCAAGGAATTGAGACCATGTTACTTGTCAAAAGGAATCATTCGTGGCTGCACGAGCTGACAAGAGAGTGAACAGAGGTAATGCTCAGTGAGAATTTGACTTTAGACAGCCAGGGAGAAAATTCTGAATTACAGGGGCCCCTAGAAGAAGGCATTAGTACACAGGACCTGGAACTGCGTAACAAGAAGCATCACATGTCCGTGGCCTCCACCAGTGCCTATAATGACAAAAACAAAAGTGCTAACTCAGATAATTCATAGCTGGAGACTGGTAAACAAAACCCCCAGAATTTTATATAGAAAAAAAAGAGCAGGAAACCAAATGATCTAAATTGAGGACAAATGCTTAAGAAAAATATTGGAGTCCTCAAATTAAAGTTTTGTTTTTCTGTTCAATAATTTCAAATTTTAGCTGGGCTGCTCTGACTAATACATTGCTATCAGGATTTTAATTAGACAGTGACTAATAACTAATTCTTACATTGCACTTACCACGTGTTGAGAACTTGTTCTAAGCAAATTATCTGAATTAACTCATTTAATCATCATGATAATCATAATTTGAAAGAAATTTTGTAAAAATAAATCTTGGCTCTTGTCTTAAATTCTATACTGAATGTTATAACAGAATTTTCAAAGGAATTAAAAACAACAGAGTATGTAAGTGACTAATCAGTTGACCTCGAGGGCTAACGTTGAACTAGCATTTGTACTTATAGCTAAAAAGTTTTTCCTAAGTCCTGCATAAAGGAAAAAATAAAGGATCCTCAAAAGAAGATTATCTATCTTGTGCATATAAAAGACAGATCGCTTCTATATTCATTTGATAGGGCTTCCATAACAAAATACCATAAATTGGGTGGCTTAGACAGTGAAAGTTTATTGTCTCACCGTTGTGGAGACTAGAAGTTTGAGATCCAGGTGTCAGTAGGGCTAGTTCTTTCTCAGGGCGGTGAAGATTGGATCTATTCCAGGCCTCTCTCCTCGCCTTTTAATGAACATCTTTCTGTGTCTCTTCACATCATCTTTCTATGTATATCTGTCTATATCCAAGTTTCCTACTTTTTATAAGAATGTTAATCATGTTGGACCAGGGTCCACCTTATAGCTTTATTTTAATGTGATTAATTTCATAAAGACTCTATCTCCAAATAAGATCACAATCCCAGGCACTGGGGGTTAGGATTCCAACATATCTTTGTTTTCTGGAAGGGAGACAATTCAATTCCTAAAACTTGATTTAAGGTATGGGGTATTGCACTTTAAGTTTTTACTATAGATCTAGGTAATAATTACCAAGATGTTAGTTACACAATCTTATTGAAAAGCCCCATAATATTCCCCAAGCACTACTAGAAAAGAGCTAGAGTGACTCTTGTGTCCTAAAATGTTAATGTTCCCAATCTTCTCTGTCATTCTATATAGCTTTCTAATTATAAACCTAATTTTTGAGCGTACTAATTGTATTAATTTCCTTGGGTTGCCAGAACCAAACACCATAAACTGGGTGGCCTTGTTATCTCACAGTTCTGGAGCCTAAAAATCTGAAGTAAAAGTGTTTACAGTGCCATGGTCCCTGTAGCATCTGCACAGAAATGTTTCCTTGCCTCTTTTTAGATTCTGCTAGTTAGGTGACAATCTTTGGCATTCTGTGGCTTGCAGTTGCATAACTCTCATGTTTGCCTGCATTGTCACATAGACTTATCCTGTTTCCCTCTGTGTCTCCACATGGCCATTGTCCAATTGTCATTGGATCAAAGGCCAACTCTACTCCAAATGTCTTTATCTTAAGTTAACTAATTATGCCAATAATGACCATATTTCTAAATAAGGCTACATTCTGAGGTGCCTGGGGTTAACTTTAATATATCTCCTTTTTGGGGTCAAAATTCAATGCATAATTCTAATCAAGATAGCATATTTTTTCCAAGAAGGATTTATTTATTATTTTAATGGTCATAACAGAAAAGTTTTAACATTTTAATGATGAAAAATTTTAAAGGGAACAATAGAAATAGAAAAAAATTATCAAATATACTGAGACCTTAAAATTAAATTCTGACTTTAACAGAGTCTCTTTCAAAGATCCTTTAATAAGAGCCAAGAAAAGCAATTATTTCACATGAAACACCTGAAATCTCACCTACTTCTGCCTCGACCTGGAGGCAGATAATGCTTTATCTTCACCATTGCCTACGTTTCCTCTATTGCCTCTATTCTACTCCCCTATTCCTTAATCTGAACACTAGTGTCCAGGGATCTTGAATTTGTATCAATTAATCTATAAACTTGTCAGTCTATCATAAGAAAAGTGGATCAAATCTTTTAAATAGCACCTTAAGAAACGGTTTTAAAACTGAGAATAATCCTTGTCAGGGACTAAATAAAGCAAGAAAAGCAAGGCAGTACTGAGATCAGGCTACAGAGCTTATATCTTGTCTTTGAAATTTGATTGGGCTAAAGTTGTAAAGTGAGTAAAATGTAAAGATGCTTTCATGAGCGACTTTAGAACTCGTTTTCAAGATTCTTTTAAACATTCTGGGAGGAGACCTGATGGTTGATGAAAAGTCTCTCTCTCTCTCTCTCTCTTTTATAAATAAAGACTTTAAATGATGAACTAATTCAAATATAAAATGAATTTGAATAGTAAAATCAAAGATTTAGAGGATTTATAATCTGTGGCTGAATTAATTAGAAAATATCACTAATGTGTCCTCACATAAGCATTCGCTATTTTAACATTTCAATCTATAAATTATTTTACCCTTACATTTTGAAGGAGAAAGTTATGATTGTGTTTCTGTAGTTTTGGAGTTCTATTGCCCAGTGAAAGTCTTTTTAATAGCTCTGGATCAAACTGCTAGTTTAATATTATTACTAATGAGTCTTATTTTAAAAATCGAAAGTAACAATACCAACCTGGTTATGGAATAATCATTTTACATTCACTTGTATGACTGCTTTCAAAAGGATCCTATGAGAGTTAACATAGTTTATGTGTATATTTAGCGCAGAGTAAATTATCCATTAATAAGTCAATATATATTCTATATTGAGTAAAGATAGAAGACTGAAAGCTTAATTTTTGGATAAATGTTTTATTGTCTTTGGTGATTCAAATTTTCAATAAAGGAGAAAACGGGACTGTCTAAAAACTATTTTATGATATTTTCTATTCTATGATAAATATTATATTAGTATAAATCAGAGATATTCATATTAGAAGAAATGGATAAAATAATATTTCATAAAACATTGGTATATGTGGTTTTAAAAGTAGCCCTGTGAAGAAAATTCTTTTTTTTTTTTTTCAAATGTATATAAAGGCCAGGGAAAAGAAAGGTAGATTAGCTTATTATAATCCAATATTTTTCAAATCTATTTATCAGTGGAATCTTTTTCTCCTATAAAGCACATTTTGAAATTTTGTGGCATAAACTCTAATTTGGGAAAACAGGAGGTAATTATAACAACATGAATAAAATAACAGTCTCTGAAACAGAACTAGTAAAGGAGAAATAAACAACTTGAGGAGAATTAAGTAGTCGTCTTCTGGCGAGGTCACTAGAGTTGCTGACTGCCTTTTCCTACTATGTGAAGTGGGGATGAGGAATCAATATTATAATAAATCTGACTCCTAAACATTAATCTTTAGAAGAATAGTTGTGAAGTAAATGACTCAAATCTGAAGCTTAATCATATTCTAGTATTTATGTTTATTTTTACCATATTACTATTTCTTGCTACATGTTCTTTTGACCAAAAAACTTGATTTGGGGAAATCATTGTTGAAAATGCAGAGATGCATCTTGCTATGGTCTGAATGGTTGTATCCCCTTTGGTTCTTACACTAACTCCTATCGTTGTAACAAAAATTAAAATTAAAATATTAACATGTTATCCCCCAACCCAAATATTTTGGTAAGGCCTTAGGTATCATATAATGATCATGACCTTTTGAATGGCAGAAAAGATTCTAAGTGATGTTTTCTGTCAACTTTTCAAATCTTATTGTTCAGCACTACACATGAAATGATTTTAAATTATTTGCATATCTCTGAAAACACCATATTTTTTTCAAATCTTTGTGATTCTGTTCAAGTTATTCTCTTTGACTAGAATATCCTTTCCCTCTCAAATCATCCTGTACTTTCTTACTTGTAATGGTTACTTTTAAATGTCAAATTGGCTAGGCAAATACCCAATTATTTAATCAAATACTAATCTAGGTGTTGCTGCGAAAGTATTTTGTAGACATGTTAACACATACAATCAGTTTAGTGAAATTTTGTAACATAAACTCTAAAGGAAATTACCACTGATACTTAATTGGCCTCATCCAACTAGTTCAAAAGCCCAAGAATAAAAACCAGATTGATTATCCACCCCTGCCTGAGTTTCTAGCATGCCAGCCTATTCTACAAATTTTAAATT
The DNA here is from genome assembly GCA_963574885.1 of Lepilemur ruficaudatus. Lineage (NCBI taxonomy): Eukaryota > Metazoa > Chordata > Mammalia > Primates > Lepilemuridae > Lepilemur > Lepilemur ruficaudatus. The sequence continues at coordinate 17,611 of CAUYRT010010514.1, forward strand.
TACCTGCTTTGTGAACTTCAAACTTGTCAGCCCCCATCCTCCATACTCTCTGATCCAATTTCTCTGTCTCTCTGTCTTACACACACATATATAAGATATATTTGTTTGTGTTGTTTTATTTTCATTTCATTTCTCTATAGAATTCTGACTGATAATGTATTTTGTATCAGGAACTGAGGTGGTGCTTAACAAATTTTAAAATGAAGGAAGAGGCTTTGGAATTGGGTAGTAAACACCAGAGGTTGGAAGAGTTTCCCAGCACATGATAAAACAAACAAATAAAAAAAATCAAGCCTATATTTCTTTGAAGAGATTGCTGGTAGAAATATGGACATCTAGAAGTGAATCTGGTGAATACTCAGAAGAAACTGAAGAGAATAGTAGAAAAATTTTTTATTGTCCTAGACAATACATATATTGTTGTAAACAGAATGGTACTAGAAATATGAATCTTAAATGTGCTTTTCATGAGTTCTGGACAGAAATAAAGACTGTTATTGAAAACTGGAGGAAAAGAGATCCTTGTTATAAAGCGGCATAAAATATGCTGGAATTACGTTCTGCTTTGGGGTGAAAAGTAAGACTTATATGAGATGAAGTTGAAAATTTACCTGACAAGATTTTTCAAGAAAGTTATGGAAGGCATAGCCTGGTTTCTTCTTGCTACATATAGTAAAATGTAAAAGAAAAGAGACAAATTGTCAAAGGAATCATTAAGAAAAAAGGAGCTAGAACTCAGTGATTTAGAATAACATCCTATCCATATTAGAAAAGATAAGAAAGCATGTTTTGGAAAGAATACCAAGGGTATGGCTGGGCAATCTTTTGTTGGAGAAATGAGGTATGAGTTATGAATCTTATCAATTATCTCAGCTGAAGCCAGGTATTAAGATGCGATGATCAGGAAGGATCTGTGGAGGACCCTCACATCTCATGACATGGATTCTCTTGACATTGAAGGAATACTAAGAAGCTTTATGAGAATGTTAGATCAGCAGTAACTCTGACAACTTGTACTGAGTGAACTGAGACATGACAAAATTAAAGAGATATGTTGGACTTCAAAAATTCTACAAGCAGGAAATGAGTTGAGAGGCTAGATTTGCCCCCATCTCCTGAGACGTGGGGCTGCAGCTTTCTCCATGGTGTGCCAACAGGGTGGAGCTACTACTGAAGTGGGATGAGAGCCCAGAGCATTGAGACACAGAGGGTTATTCTCTGGCCTTAATACCTAATGGAATTTATTCTTTTGGGTTTTGAACTTGCTTGAGGTCTTTGATATTTTTTTACCACCCCATTTATCCATTTTGAAATTGGAATGTCTTGACTATGCTACCCCATCATTGCATTTTAGAAGTAGAGGGGCGAGATGGCAGATGACAAAAACCAACCACCAGCCAGAGTGTCTCTACAAAAAAGATAGATTTTTAGAAGAAAGTGAAAAAAAATAAATAAATAGGCAGACAAACATAGATCGGACGAGGGTCAGAAGGAAGGGTGCCTAAACTATAGGAAACTCCACAGGAAGAAGTTGATGAGGAGAACTGGAAGGAGAAAGGCCCCAAAGAGGCTTGGAGACCAGTGACAAAGGTAGGTGGAGTGGCTACATTTCCCCTCCCTTGCATCTCGGATTTATGGTGGGCTCATGAGTGATTTTGGAGAGATCTGCTAACATCAGCCCAGAGACCCAGAGACAGCTGCCGCCAGTGATCAGCGATCCTCTTAGGGACAGGGCACCAGGCCCCCAGCTCCCTTGGCACCTCTTGCCTGCAGACGCAAGCTGATCAGCAGGTGCCATATTGCTTCATTCTCCCCTCCCCTTTCCCTTTCTATGGCTGCTGAGAGAGACAATTTAACCACCACCCAGAGGCATCTGCAGGGAACAGGACCTTTCCTTTTGGGGCCCTACAGTGGACTGAGGGGTACTCAGACTATGACCTCCATACCCACCAGCCCTCCTAGGTCCTGTTTGTCTGGTGACTCCAAGAGAGGGGGGCAAATCCCTAGGTGGAGAGACATTGATCCACCTTGGGCACCCTGTGGGTGACTTGAGACTAGCACTCCTCTCCCTGGCAGGGTCAGGTATTGCTTTCCAGGGCCCAGGGGACAGGCCTGCAAACCAGATCCCATACACCCAAGTTTCGATCCTATTGCCGGGGACACAGAAAAGATATTTGTGAATGAGCCTACTGAGGTGTGTGTGCCTTGAGGAGCAGATCAGCATGCTTGAGGGGCAACCCTCCTCCATGGGAGGGTCCTGCTCCCTGCTCAGGCTGTGATCTTGGCCAGGGAACCTCTGGGCCCGAATCACAGCCAGAGGAGATCATTGGCCTGAAGTTCTGCCTGCTGGCAAAGGCCTGGGGGAAACCACAGAATAGGGGATGGTGGAAAGGAACAATGCCTGTTCCAGACTGAAGGTCTCAGACAGCCTCACCCCCCAACACAGACTTTTCGGCTGAGTGGGGCCATTTCAACCCCTCCCTGGCAGCTTTGCCCAGAAGCAGAGAACAGACCTGTTAACAGCATTTGTGGAGCTTCTGGGCACATTCACCCAACCCAGCTCTAGCCAATCTCACTTCCTCACCTCCCCGACTGAGATGGAGAATAAGGACACACCTGGAAGTTCCATGGTCCCATCTATCACCTGAGGCACTAGAGAGTCTCTCCAGAGGAACGAGAGCTGGTTACAGGGCCCAAAAATAACACTGCAACTTGTTCCTCCCAGAAAGTGCTACCTACTAACAGGGAGGTCATTCTGCATACTCTTTTACTGCATCTACTGACTCATTGTACAGGGTGTGGTCGAATCTCACCCACAAACATCACCTCCTGGCTCAGAGACTAAACAGGGTGTGTCATTATCCAAATGAAAATCTAAAGGTAAGAAGCAACAACTGATCCAAATGGGAAGGAATCAATGAAAGAACTCTGGAAGTATTGAAGAATCAAATGGAAAGCACACCCCCAAAGGGGAACACCAGCTCTGTAGTATTACTTTTTTCTATTTTGACTATGTTACAGATGGAAAGCAATTTTTATCCCCTGATGGACCGTACCCTGATCTTTACTCACACTTAATTTAGACAACTTAGAAGATATGATGTGAGATTGTTTGAGTTGATTATGTTTAGATGATATTTTGAACTTTGTATTGATGCTGGAATGGGATAAAACTTTAGTGGGATTTAGAGATATTGTGAATGTATTTTGCAAATAGGAAAAATGAAAATTTTGAGAGAAGGGGGCAAAAGGAGGACTCTGTTGGGTTGAATAATTTTCCCTCCAAAAATCATAGCTGAACCTGAACCTGAACCTGAAAATATGACCTGATTTGGAAATAGTGTCTTTGTAGATGTAATCAAGTTATGATAAACTAATACTGAATAAGTGTGGAACTAAATTCAATGACTAAATTCAGTGTCTTTACAAGTTGAAGGAGAAGGAGATTTGGATGCAAAGACACAGGCTCATACAGAAGGAAGAAGACTACCTGAAGATGGAGGCAGAAATTGTAATGATGCATCTAAAAGCCAAGGAATGCCAAAGATTGCTGGCAAACCACTAGAAGCTAGGACAAAGCAAGGAAGGATTCTCCCATGGAAACTTCAGGGTTGGCATTACACTATTGATACTTTCATTTTAGACTTCTAGCCTCTAGAATTGTAAGAGAATAACACATTTTTTTTAAACACCTAGTTTGTGACAAATTGTTATAGCAGGCCTAGGAAACAAATACGGTATGCATCCCTCTGGTTTCATCTAACATTGCGTGTTCTCTATAAGCCTTTTCCAATCAACAAGCTAAGTGTCTTTCCATAGTACTTTCTGTGTCCTTTGCATTGTCAGTCATAACACTAAGCACATGGTATGAAAATTATCTACAATGAGTATATCTGGTATTCTAGTGTTGCATTAAGCTTACAAATGTTTTCTTTGAAACATTAGTACCTAGAAAATTTCTTGTCACTGCTATTCTCTGTGATATTTTATGTTTTAAAATAAATTGGGGTACAATTAATGTACAACATACTGTATACATATAAAGTATATAGTTTGCTGAGTTTTGGCATATAAATGCACCTGTGAGATTATTACCATAATCAAAGTATCAAACTGTTCTGTTGAAAAAGACTATTTAATTGAATGAAGCATTTTATAGCTTCAATAAAACAAATCATCATAATTTACTGGTGAAGGTGAAATAAGTTTCTTCCACTGATGTCCTTAGTTGACACAGGAACATGTTGGCAATGACATAAAGTGAAGTACAAATCAAAATAATATGAAATATTAAAACTAACTTGACCATTAAAATCAAAAGGCTTGTGCTAAATACAAATTATTAATATTTGAATACAGTTTGACTAATATTAGGAAAGAATTCATTGCAAGTGAAATATGCTCAATATTTTGCTTATAAATTGCATCTTAGTATTAATTATAATTATGAAAGATAAATATGCAAAATAACAGAGAGCTCATTAAAGATAAATTCACCCTATTATTTTCTCAATTATTTTAAACTATATTATATTCTCTCTCCAGAAATAATACTCCCTTGAAATTTGCAAATATTTAAATGCTCATTTTCTTTATAGATACCATTTATAAAAGAATATCATCCAGTGAATTCGCACATAAAATTCTTAAATATATTACCAAAGCACATTTTAATTACACAGGATCAGCTAATGATATCTCCATAATATTTATAAACTTACAAAAACAATCTTGGTAGAAATCCAAACTCTATTAGAACTTTGAAATTAAACAATAAGTAATTTTATCAAATGGCAAAAGGAAGGTAGCTTACTAGACTGAAATATGATAAATATTTACAAATTTTAAAATATTATACACAGTTATAAAACACGGCAATGATTTCACAAATAAAATCTCTATTCCTCTTGCTCTAGATTGAATTTAGATAATCTTTCACAGTAAATTTTGCAAATTTCCACTTTTGCTTTTACCTCCTTAAATATACTTATGTCTTTTATAATTATAAAAATGTATCTGTCAGGACTTTTGGTTTTAGCTCTTACAATAAAAACTGTTAAAGCCATCCCTCTTCTAGTTACAAGAAGAAAAACCTGAAAAAATTGAAAATCAATGACTTTTCTCAGATTCAACATAGAATGAAGTTTTCAGGGAAAATCACTGCCCCAAAGTTTGGAAAGACAGGTAAACCTAGATAGTCACAGAAAATATCTGCTTATCTAGAGAAAAATCTTCAGGAGCATAGAATTGTAGAGACTCTTCAACGATAATACTGGTGAATTGTTGAAAGATGAATATGGACTAGTGTGTGACAGGAAACTCCTAGGAGCTCCAGTCTTAGGGGAACTCCAAAATTCCATGGGTTTTAACTCCAGAAAAATCACCAGTTTCTCACAATGAAGATTCAAGAAAGACCACATTGTAGTTTTAGGAAACAAGAGGGGGAAACATAACTGTATTTGCTTCTTGTGGGTGATGTAACAAATTATCACAAACTCAATGGCTTTGAACAATGGAAATGTTTTAAATTCAAAATCAATTTCACTGAGCTGAAAGCCAAGGGTCAGCAAGGACGTGTTCCCTCCAGAAATTTGAGGGAAGAATCTGTTTCTGGTGACTGCTGCTATTACTGGACGCATGGATGCATCTCTCCAATCAATCTCTGCTTCTCTGGACATATTTTCTCCTCTTCTCCTATGAGCCTCTTTCTTATAAGAGCATGTGATTGAATTTAGGGACCACCTGGAAATTCTATAATAACCTCCTCACATCAAGATCCTTAACTTCCAAGATCAAGGTGTTGGCATAAACAAACAAATAAATAAATAAAAATAAAAACACAAAAGATCTTTACCTTAATCATATCAGCAAAGATCCTTTTTCCTTATAAGATCATAATAGGTTATAAGAATTAAGACTTGACATCTTTGGGTGGCTGTTGTTCTACCTGCAACAGTAAATACTTTGAAATACGCAAAATACAGGGCTTTCTCTGTAACATTGAGCTACTGTCCATAAGACAAGCTTTTGCTATAGACTTATCCCGTCTTAAGAAGAGCATTTACTCCAAATCAGCCCTATTTAATATTTCTGTCTCACATAAATGGAAAGAAAAAATAAATTATACAAATAAAAAAATACCTGTGAAGGATATTACCCACGTGAGTTATTACGCATGATGTAGTGTGCAGTCTGGGGAATGGGCAGACCTGTAGGTCTGACTCAGGTGGTACAAAAGCAATATATATATCCAAAGCATTTGTACCCCCATAATATTCTGAAATAAAAACAAAGGTGTTTAATATTATTAGCCATTAGGGGAATTCAGATAAAAACTACAATTAGGTACCAATAGGATGACTATAATCTCAAAGCCAGATATTAAATATAATAATATTTTGAAATTCTCAGAAAATCATGTCTCTGTATATACCTTACAATTATTTACTTTATTTTTTTATATTTAATTATTAAGGGTACATCATATATATATATATTTATGGGGTACATGTGGTGTTTTGATACATTTTGATTGCTCTTCTCAGGTACTCCTCTACTCTAGGTGTGCCTGAAATAAACTAAGGAGAATAAAATTACCTATTCATTTACATTTACACTATATATTACATTATTCTTCACATAAGAAAACATTCATTTTTATTTTTCTTTATGCCTATAACTTGTTGAATTTGAATTGCAGAAAACTAATCTTATTCTTTATTGGTGTAATTTAAGTGTTTGCCAATGATAATCAGTCTTCCTTAGTCAATCCATAGCTTCATTATCTTCACATTTTTTGGCCCTGTTCAACACATCCACTCAATATTCTTGTTATCAGCCAAATATTTAAATTAAACATGTTTCCTGTGTTTTCCACCAAGTTTTGCTTCCAATTATATTGTCTGTGTTTCTGGCAACCTTGGTACTTAGAAAAATTGAACCATTCCAGTCTTGGTTTTTTAATAGTGTTCATTATGTGCCAAGACTCCTACTTTGATAAGTTTGGGACTGCCTCTCTTGTGCTTTCTTTTTCATCATTAACTTTTAACACCATCATCGAAGCAGTAATTGTTTTAAATAAGTTAATATGGGGTAACATTTTGAGATTTATACAAGAAACAGGGTTTCTTGTACCAGTCTCTTACACCAAATTCAATTATATTCAAAGTGATTAGTTTAAATTAATTTTAAAGTTATAACCTCCAAATTCACTGAAACATGAGGATGCTCTGATTCCATAGTATTTAGTTTTTTTAAAGCTAATTTAAGTATTATAAATTTTTTAACTAAGCTCCATATCAAAAAAGTTGTGATAAATTTCTGGTTTTAACAGCTATTTAAAAAAATCAGAATGCAGAAGACAATGAAACTCACTAAGTTTTGAAAATGCAGGTCAAATATGAAATATTTATGTTTAGAATATGTCCTATATTATATTCTTTATAAATAGTTTATAATAAAACATATGCATTTTAATGATATTTTAAAGTTTAATTTTTTCCAAAAGATATAAAAGTATGCTAGGAGAATAAGGTATCAGAGGATATTATATAAAAATTCTAATGAATTATGGAATAAGATATATATGAGATGAGAGAGTCAGATGAAGCATTACCTTGCTAATGTTATATTTTTATTTAAAATGCTTACTTAAAGACTATCAACTTTCATATGTATATGTGTATATGCATATTTGTATGTTATAAATAATAGCACAATTATTTATAGCAAAGTATAATAAAGTTTTGGTTACATAATTATAATGAAAAATGTTACTATTTGTCTGTGTACATATATGTGTGTTTGCATGTATATATAAAAAATATGCTATTATATTATTATTACATTGGTAGTCATACCAAAAATGATGTTGGTATATAAATTAAATTTTTGAGTAAAATTTATAGTGGAATCAGTTTAAAAATTTGATCACATAATAAATATTGAGAATGGCAAATATTCTTCATTAAAAATTAAATTAAATAGATTATATGTAAAGAACTATAAGAAAAATGTGTAGCTTCTTTTAGAGCAAAGAGAAAATAATTTATCTAATAATTAATTCACATAAAACACTGTAATAGATTAATCTAAGGTAAGGATGCAGGCAGTGAATAATTCAGCCATAATTTATAAGAGTAAGTGTATTAGAGAAAGAAGAACACAAAGGAAAACAATAGCTATCGATAACAGAAAAAAACTAAATTAACCTAGAAAACTTTTCCATCTCTTTCCACATTAGGCTCACTTGCTGTCTTCGGTGCCTATCTATTAAATATCTAGACTTTCTGAAGAGAGTGAATGACAAATAGGAAGACATTTAATTCTAAGTTTAAAAATTTATCAAATTTTACACATGATAAGATTATTTACAACTGAGAAATGGTTATTGAACATAAGATACAAAATGAGTATTTTAATTGATATATACATGAAAATATGAACCTGTGAATTAATTTGAAATCTAACCAAATTGTTGACTCTCTATCGGACATATTTCCTGGGGGCCACCATGTTTTATTATGAAAATATTACGAAAACTTTGAAAACAAAACTATCCTTTTTAATTTGATGAAAATTTGTTATTTTTTATGTGCATGAGTTATATGCAATAAAATTGTTAATAATTAAATTGTTACCTCTGCAACTCAGGACTCTCCAAGTAAAGAGATGTGTGAGTTACATATGCTTCATAAGGCCGCAGGCTCAAAACTAGAATGAGTTAAATACAACTCCCATGGCAGTTAATGTGTTACAGATATCTTACCTACGCACTGTAATACTTTCATGTAGTTTAGAGGCATGAATTTATTCTGCTGTGCGGTCCTGTGTTTAGCAGTATACTAAGAGAGCCGGTAAAAGCAAACACAAATAATTAATTACTAGAGATAAATTGTTGATTTCCTCTAGCATATTATCAAGGAAAACAAACTATAAAGCTAAAATTCTAGGAAGTGCATATTATAGATCAATCAGATATGTTTTATCAATAGAAAGTGTTTATAAAATGTATAAACGAACATTAAAGGAGGAAAAACAGAAGTTAATTAGTTTCTTGGTATGGCAATAACAAGGTACCACAAATTGGGTGGCTTAAACAGTAGAAATTTGTTTTCTCCCAGTTTTGGAGGCTTAAGTCTGAAATTAAGGTATTGGAAGAATTGGATTCTTCTGAGAACTGTGAGAGAGAATATGCTTTATTCCTTTCTTTTAGGTTTCTCCTCTTACAAGGCATAAATTATCTTGGATAAGGGCTCTAACTTCATGACCTTATTTGACCTTAATTATCTTATTAAGTACCCTATTTCCAAATACCGTCACATTGGGGGTTAGGGCTTTGACATATAAATTTTAAGTTCATAATAATAATCATATTTCACATAAGCACACACTAAGAAGGTAAAACAACAATAATAAAAGCAAGTAAGATACAACTGAAGGACTCTATCACATTAGCATGTAAAGTGCAGGGTAAGTGATGGTGAAAATAAACTACAAATTTGGGAAGAGGTACTGACTATCTTGTGTTATAGAGTTGTGAATTTTCAACCTTTGTAAAATTCACCTAATTAAACCATTTAAGTTGAGATCTAGTGGATCATCCAAAATGAATCACTCACTCTTAAGCAAAGTGACTATACCTGATCATTTGGGATTTGTGTCTTATGTAAAAGTAATTTGAAAAAAATATTCTGCAGTTTGAAAACTATATTCATATAGTTAGAAAAATATTTCTAACCCCCAAAAGAGTCATATTAAAATATTGCTAATAAAAATATCCAAAATATAGAAATAGAGCAAAATGACGGCAATATGTTCTTTCAATACCAGTTTGACTCTTGCCTAATATGCTTATTGAAGTATTAGTTAGTTGAATTTGTCTTCCAGAAAGATATTGAAGTCCTAATCCCTAGTACCTGTGAATGTCTTTATTGAAAAATAATATTTGGGCACAGAGAGAAAAACACAGAGATAATTCCAAGTGGAGGATGGAGTTATGAACAGGGGTCAAGGAACATCAAAGGTTGCCAGCAGACCACCAGTAGATAAGGGAAAGGCATAGATAGATATTTCTTCACAATGCATTAAAGAAACTAACAATGCTGACCCCTTGATCTGGGACTTCTGGAGTTCTCGATTGAGAGGATAAATTTGTTTTTTATGCCACCAAGTTGGTATTACTTTGTTATGGCACCTCTAACAAAATAATGCAGGGGATTGTAACTTTGACTTGCTATTTACTCTTAAGACTCACATTTTTAAAAATACATGTTAACTTCTATACTGTTGTCTAATAAGTATGAAAATGATTTTGTCTGGTAGAAAAAATAAACTCAAAAGTTATGATTTTATTTCTTTGCAGAAAATTAAAAACCTTGTCTTTAATTTAGAAAGCTATTTCAGCCTGCCCCTCTTAATGGGCTATAAAATTATTCCTTTCTCAAGTGATCTTTGAACCAGCTTTGCTATCTCACTGATTTCCTTCTTAATGTATTAATATTAAGAACTCTGAAGAGTCTTGAATTTTAGCTAACTAGAAAGCTAATATGTTGGCCTGGCTGTCTTATGGATGCTAAAAGAATACACAAGACTTCCGGGTCAGAGAGTCATCAAGCAGCATGACCACTGCATATTTGCATCAGTTTCCCTTGCACCCGTTCCATGAGGATGACATATATAGACACAGATGGAAGCCTTCTCAAAAGAGAGTGTTTTTTGTTTGTTTGTTTGTTTTATAGGAGAGATACTCTCAGCTTAGGGATCCCTGAGGCACAGACATACATGTCCTTTGTTCCAAAGAAAGACAGTATATCTGTCTTCCAAGGTTGAAAGCAACCTGATATTTGCTCTAAGAAACATAACATATCTGTATTATAAGACTTCTTTGCTATGCAAATACCATTGAAAAAAATAGTATAAATAACAAAAGGCAATTAGTGTCTCTGCTCTCAAGATGTGCAGAGACACACAAAACCCCTAGAGATTTATCTCTAAACATTTAGGTAAATCTTCAATAAGCATTCATTTTCTATTTTATGAGTTATGTCTATATCTATATCTACAAATCTATAATTATGTTAATATCCATATATATAGATAGATCTCTATATATCTATAGATATGCTATGGTCAAAAGAGTTAAGACTTTTGGGGCTATTAGGATGTAATAAATGTATTTTGCTTGTGACAAAGATATGAATTTGGGGGGATGCAATTAGAATGCTATAGTCTGAGTGTTTATGTCCCCCCAAAATTCGTATGTAGAAATCTTCACACCAAATGTGATTGGCGTAAGACCTCATCAGCATGTTCTTTGCCACCTATATTTCTACCAATATTCTGTTCACAATCATGTTGATATTCTCTAAGAAGATTGTGGCTCTTTCTGCAACTCTCTTCTTCTGAGCCCTCACCAGAATTACCTTTATTAGTCTGTTCAAGGAAACGTAGAATTTTTCTAGCAAACACCTCAAAACTGTTCAACCATCTACCCATTACCCAGTTCCAAAATCCTTGCCACATTTATAGGTACTTTTTATAGCAGTGCTCCCAGTTCCTAAGCAAATTTTCTCTTTTAGTCTGCTTAGGAAATTATAACAAAATACTTTAGATTGGATGGCTTGTAAACAACAGAAATTTACTTTTTCACTCTTCTGGAGTCTAAGAAGACCAGGATCGATGTGCTGGTGGATGTATTGTCTGGTTCATAGATGACACATTCTACCTGTGTCTTCACAGAGTGGAAAGGACTAGCTAGCTCTCTGTGGGAATTAATTCTGTCATAGGCCCAGAGTGCAGGGGCATGGAGGGCAGAATAATTTCAAGGTTCCTTTCTCTGCATTCCATTGTCATGCCTTTTGGCCAACTTAAGTGCATCTGCAGCAGTCCCAGGTATGGCATAGGCTATGGTGTCTGATGCTTTGAAGGACACAGGCAATAAACTTTGGTGGCATTCATGTGGTGCCATATCCACTGGCACAGAGTACACGAGCTTTGGGGGATTGGCTTCCTCTACCTAGATTTAAAAGAATGCCCAGGAAAGTCATTGGGCCCAGGCAGAGAACTTTCACAGAGCTGGCACAACTGTAGAGAGCCCTACCACAGCAATGCCCAGCAAAGTCATGGGAGTATGGCCACCCCTGAGACCCCAGACAATAGAGCTACCCGTGTGCAAAACTAGCCCAAGAGAGCCACAAGCAAGAGACTTCAACTCATGAGTTGCAAAATAGGCTGTGCTCAGCAAAGCATAGGGCTGGGGCCAGTGCCCTAGTGGGTCAGGAAGGTAGGACATCTGCTCCAGTGGGCCTAGAGGGCAAAATATTGAATCACAAAAGATTATTCTCAAGTCTTAGGTTTTAATATCATTTGTACTCTTGGTATTTGTACTTACATGGGACCTATTATCCTTTCATTTCCTATTTTCCATTTTGGAATGTGAGTACCTATCTTATGTCTGTCCTAACACTGTACTTTGAAAGTATATAACATGTTTGATTGCACAGATTCACAGCTGGAGAGAAATTTGCCTCAAAATAAATTGCATCTGAGTTTCACCCATATCTGATATAGATAATATTTTGGTGAGACTCTGGAGTTTACACTTTTCAGTTGATCCTGAAACGAGTTAGGCCTTTTGGGGTTATTAGGGTGGAATACATGTATTTTCCTTGTGAGAAAGATATGACTTTTTGGAGGCTTGATTGAAATGCTATGGTCTGTTTGTGTCCCCCAAAATCCATATGTTGAAATCCTACCCAAGGGTAATGGTTTAGGAAATGGGGGCCTTTGGAAGATGATTAGGTCATGTGCAAGTAGTCCTCATGATTGGGATCATTGTCCTTATAAAAGAGTCCCCCAAAAGCTAGTTAGTACTTTCTACCATGTGAAGAAAACAGCTAGAAGGAAGCATCTGTGACCCACAAAGTGGGCCCTCACCAAACAATGAATGTTCCAGAACCTTGATCTAGGACTCCCTAGCTTCTAGACTCGTGAGAAATAAATTTCTGTTGCTTATAAGCCATCAGTCTAAGATGCTTTGTTATGGCAGCCCAAATGGACTAAGACAATCTCTATCAAATAGATACATGGGGTATAACAACGCAATAGAAAAAAATTAATAAAAGATGTACACATTGATTCATACAAAAGTCAGAAAAAATGGCTAAGAAATATATGAAAATATCAACTTCACTAATAGGAAAATGAATTAAAATATTTTAATCGTACCAGTGATTAACTGAAAATCTGGCAATGCCAAATATTAAGAATGGTAAAGAAAAAACTTCAACCCATACTCTGCTGATTATTGTGTGCATTATTAAAAATTCTTTGTGCCATAATTTAGAAATTCATAACAATGTAAAGAAACTCATCACTACAGTCACCAGTACAATCTGCAGAATGAAGGGAGCGTAAAAATAATTACACCGGGGCATCAGTTATAAATTGAAGCTGTCTACAAAAATGATCATATACAACCAACCTACTCAAAGGCTATATACATTTAAGTTTAATATAAGGATTACTCATTTGTTTATGTGTGTAAGTGTATATGTGTATGTATGTGGATTTCAAAACAACATAACTGATGCAATTTTTGTGAAAATACTTTGTTTAATAAGAATGAAGAGGCTTAAAACACCGCACTAATCCAGGCCTCTACATGACTACCCATGTGAAATTGAGCAAATGAATACATAAGTACAGAATAGTGGAGTCACATGCTAATGAAATGCAAGCAGCGTTCAGTTGGGTATGTTCAATGCATGCAATCTAAAACATAATACTAGTTGTTCCAGTAAAATATAAGCCCTGTTCAAATAATTTGATATTGTTTCTTCAGTTGTTTTTCAGGATATCATATGTATAAAAAAGAAATTAAGCATTTCTGATACTAATAGTGATACAGAATTCATTTTCAGAATGTACCAGAATGATAAAAGATTTAATTTACTGCTAAAAATCTGGATTCTATTATTACTATGTACTGCAATACTATGCAATGCAATACAGAAATTAACAGAAAGAAAAAGTTTATATATGGTGGCAACTGTAAACATTTCATTTTCATGCTTTTGTATTTATGAAAACAGAAGTATTCCTTTAAGAAATTAAGTGAATTTATTTTAAAAATTCAATGTTAAACTAAAATTGTATAAAGTTAAAGCTTTAAATGAATTTGTTATGTGGATATACAGCAAAAATCTGAGTTTTATATTGAAGTATTCTGAGAGGTATCATTTGAAGAAAATGTTTTTATTAAAGAATTTAAATATTTATAAAACCGAGTTTACTTCAGCCAAGGCACTACCCAATCAACGTAACACTTCTTAAAACTAATGAGAAGCAATAATGGTTGAGTAAGAAACTCTGTTAATCCTCTTCTCAATAAAGGCAATGGGAACACTGGCATAAATGGTCACATTCAACTTTCTCAGAACACTGGAAATTAACCAAAGGCTTGCAGCACTCCAGGGAGCATTTATTGAAGGATAAATAAATGAACCTCAGTAAAAACAACAAATATTGCAGCATTTTAGCTTGCCCTCTTGTTATCCCTATCTCTTTGCTCTGAAGTATTTAGACTAGAAAACCAACAACCTGCATTCACAGTGAAAACCAACAGCCTAACAGTCATTAGAGATTACAAAGGGAATAGAGCTCCATCAAAGACCTGTTCTCAATTGTCAATATTTGACCTGTCTGGTGATTCCTTGGAAGACTCACTAAAGCCGACTGTCTTTATTTGAACTGACTCAGAGTTCACCAATTTTGAGATAAAATTTTTTGGTGGACATTTTTTGAAGGCAATCAACAGCAATTAATTAACATTATATTAATAGATGCCTGAGGCAGTGGGTAACAATTGGGGCAAATGATAGGCTAGAGAAAAGATTAAATGGAAAGCAGGGAATGAGATATTCTTGGAGGACTTCGAATGCTTTTGACATATCCCTTATGATTTAGAAGGCCATGCACAACTGTAGGTCTTAGAGCATGGCTGATGGCTGTAGGCATGCTGCAATACACATGCAGAAATCTTTGGCAAAAAATGAGAGCCTTATCAATTACATGCTTTTACGGCAATCACTATAAAAGCATTAGCTACTACTTTAACATTAGATAAACTAATCAAGCAGAAACTTCAGTAGCAATACAATCACAAAAAGTGTACAGACTTTACATAATTAATTGAGAAAAGTCACTAAACAAACAAATAGCAACAACAAACCCTGGTGGGGGCATCTTATTTCTAGAATTGCCACATGCCATATCCATTTTTAAAAAAATTAAAAAATATACAAGGAAAAAAGAAAGTATGATGCGCACACACAGGAAAAGGAGCAAAACAATCTCTCAGGTAGTCCAATGTTGGATTTACCAAAGATGTTAAATCAGTTATTTTAAATGTATTCAAAGAACTTAAGAAACACATTCCTAAACTATTAATCAAAGTGTGAAAATGATGTTTAGTGCATATAGAATGCTGTCTTTATCCTACTGGATAGTTTATAAAAACAGAAATTTGTTCTCCACAATTCTGGAGGCTGGGAAGTCCAAGACTAAGGTGCTGCCAAGTTTTAGTATACTAGAGGGAAACAAGTTTTACATCATCTTGATACACATTTAAAAAATCTTGAATATTACACCTGTACAAATTTAATTTTATTCCAGAGCTACAATTTATATTTGTACCTGTATAACATGACAATAAATATATAATGCAAGTAAGGAGTTAATTTTAGGGGAAGACTGTGAATAACCATGTCCTTATGTGATTTCTAAAAAAAGTTGAATTTGAATTTCTTTACACTTCAAATTCCCCATGTTAGAAGAATCTGTTTTAAAAATAGCACTTAGTGTTTTAATTCCCCTAATTTAATGTGTGGAAGTTGCCAACTTGCAACTATGTAAATACCAAATTATTCCATCTTATTGTCATTGCTTCATTAATTTTCTGCAGGTTAAGTGCATTTGAGATCATATTTTCAAGTTACATATTATATCAGCAATTTTCTAGCTCTTATTTAACACAAGCAATTTAATCAAAATGTTTTGAGTGAAATTACAGTCCAGTAGAAGGTAATTTTTTATTATTAAATATCTTGTATCTCTGGCATATTACACTACATGAAATGTTGAATGGTTCCTAAATAATAGTATGATGTTTTCATACTAATATAATTAATATTTAGATGCTATATCAGAGGAAATGAAACAAGATCTCATGATCGCCATAAAATTTCTAGAATATTCACAGTTTAAATCCTATTCTGAATATTTATTATATTTATTGACTTAAATTATAGCACCACTTCTCTCTAAACAATTTTCCTGCTTCTTTGTTCTGAAACTGTCCCTACTGTACCCCAGACCTCTTCAATGAGCATCCTGAGCACAATCCAAAGACATAAGTGGGACTACGTCACTGCACTACTCAAAATCTTCCAGTGACTTTCCGTTTCAGAATAAAAGCCAAAAATTTTCCCATGGCCTACAAGGATGGACATTATCTGTACCTCCTCTTGATTCTGATTTTATTACCTTCCCATTGTTCTTAGATATACAATAACCTCTATTTTTCCTTGGCTACATTAAGCCCATTCCCATCTTAGTGCTGCAGTATGTGGCTGTTTCCTCTGGCTAGAATGATCTCTGAGACATCTGCATAGGGCACTATGTTCTTTTCTTCAGATATATGCTCAAATATCTTGTTAACAGAGAAACTATTTTATTTCTAAGAAATTTTTACACTTTCTAGTAGGACTTTGTTCTTTTCCTTGTGCTTGTTTTATCCTGAGAAAGATTCTCCACTTAGTCATAAGGTGGCTGCAGCAATGTTAAGTGCTGCTGTTAAGTGTTTCGTCGTTAGAAAATATATTAATATCATTTAATATTATTAGTAGATTAAAAGCCACTAACAAAAAATATTTTATTGATTCTGGCTTTTCAATATAAATTCATTATATTTTACCTAATTATGGGCCGTGCTTTTAATTATTGATATCTTAGAGTATACATATTATTAGCACTTTTAATGAAGTGTGACTGACATACAATCACATGCACATAACTGACATATACACAACGATACATTTTGTCATACTGTACATACCTGTGAACCCCTGAGCACAAGTGAGATCATAAACATATCCATTATCTCAAAAGTAATGACAAATCTGTTTTCTCTGTCCATAGATTGGTTTAAATACTCTAGAGTTTTATATAAACTGAACTATGCTGTAGGTATTCTACATTGGCTTCATTCACTCACCATAATTGTTTTAAAGTCCAACCACGTGTAGCAGGTGTCAATAGTTCATTATTTTTATTGCTGAATATTAAATACCATTCTATGCCATAATAAAGTATGTTTATCCATTAACCTATTGGTAGACACTTGGATTGTTTCCAGGTTTCGACTATCACAAATAAAACATTTATGTATGTATGTATGTGTACCTGTTTGTGTGTATCTATACATATGTATAAATTTATGTAGACATCTTTTTATGGACAGAAGATTTTATTTTCCTTGGATAAGTAGCTAGCAGTGCAATGGCTGGAATATATAATAGATTTGATTTTAACTCTTGAAGTAGCGGCAAACTGGTTTTCCAAAGTTGTACCACTTTACATTCCACCAGAAGTGTAGGAAAGTTCTGGTTCCAACACCACTTCATCAGCCCTTGGAATGGCCAGTCTTTTATGTTAGATAGTCTAATAGATATGTAGCGGCATCACATTGTGGTTTTAATTCACATGTCTCTAATGACTAATGAAGCTGAGCTTCATTTTATCTGTTTATTTGCCATTTTTATTTATTTTGGTTTGTTTCTTTTAAGCGATGGGTACTATAGCTTTTACCTTTAGAGAGAAAAACATAATGTCAAATACTATCTTAAACTTTGACACTCTATTTGAAAACTTAAGGAAAACTCTTACTTTGCTTTCTTTCATAACAAAAATACTGTTATTTTGTTACTTTCCCTTTTCACACTTTGTGTTCAGCCTTCTTTACTGAAGCATTATTTTTTTTATTGTACTTTTGTGTATTGAGTTATGAATTTCTATCTGGATTAATTTAATTTGTCCATCTACCAGAGAAGGAAGAGCAGAAATAAACTATCACCATTCTTTATAAGAAAAGATTAATGCATTTTCCTACTGCATCCCTTTTTTTGTAGTATGCCTGGAAGAATGATTGTATTAAAAAACAAGCCCAACTTTAAGCAGTAATATTGAATTGATAGTAGGAAAGGCAAGTAGGTTTGTCACAGAGGGAACACTGGCCTTGTCTTATCTTCTGGTGTCAGTAGGCCTTCTGGCTGGAATGTGGTTGGTTTTCATTTCTATATTACTTTTATGTTCTAATTTCCAGATCAGCAGTAATCTTGAACATGACTGCTTTTTAAGATAGAATTATTATTGGTTGAATAAAAAAGTAATTTAGCAATACCTATTTTTGCTCAAGGAATATATAAGGCAAGGATAGGGAAAAGAGAAATTATTTTAATGACATTTTGTACATTTATTAAGTAACCTGTGCTGCACCCTTAAGGACAGAGGAAATGTGTCTCATTATCTCTCTAAGTAGAGACTATTACTGTACATTTTAACAAAACACTTAAATTTTGGGTTTAGCTTATTTCAACTACAAAATTAAGGATGAGTCATATTTTTCATTTTTTATGGAAGAATATTATGTTGGGGCCAAGTGATCTTGAAATAAACAAGTAAATATCTTAAGAGTACAAAAGTGAGCCTTTTAATCACTTGCAATAAGTGAGAAGGGGAGATTGCAGCTATCTAAATGAGGTTCTAAGAAATTTTCCAAAGCTCATGTTAAGATGCAGGAATGGTAAAATGAAAGGATGTATAAAACTAGCCCAGAGAATAATGCGCAAGTGTTCCCTTCTGGCTTACCAAATGCGCAAGTAGGTGATGAGTTTCCTGGTGACGCTGCTTACCTTTCTTTGAATTGGCCTTCATTCAGTTGACTTTTGGTTTTTTTCCCCAATATTTAATTCTCTGAGTTTATCTTTGATCCCTCTCTAATAAGAAGCATGGATGTTCACTTGCCATTTCAAGGTGCATGTAGAACTATCAAGAATCAGTTGCTTTATGTTAATTGCTTTATTAATCATTTCAGTTATTCAAACTCTAAATTCTCAAATCTTATATACTTATAAAATGAATTAACAAAAGCAATAGGGTAACAATACGAGTCCAGCAATTTGGTAGATTCTAACACATATGAGGGACCTTCATTCTATCTTTTGCAATAGTAAGATTCCTCTACCATAAGGGAGCCCACAGTGATAAACGGGAAAAAAGCAGAAAAGACTGAGTCAATAAATGTTCTGATTAAAAAATAATAAACATATATACTTTCATGCAGCTGCCAAATAACATGGAAAACTGACTGAATTAGCTTGAACTCAAAGTCATTTTACATGGTTAGGCATTGATTACTATAATGTCACCTATGACCTTTTCAAATAATTAGATTCTCTATTTACATATTCACTGATAAAGCATTTTAAAAGGCAAAATAATTCCTACTAAACCATTTCCTTTTACTTAATGTGTTAGCTGCAGCTTTGTCACGTCCATAGTTTGCTGTCAGTGGTTTAAATAATTGAGCTTAGGAAGATTGGTATGTTAATTTAATTAAAACTTTTCTGCCAATTGTTCTTGTTTTTCTGCCACTGTCTTATTGCCAGTACTTTCATAAGCTGTGGAAGCTGTTGAGGAAAAAAAAGCTTACAATTTGCAATGAATTTCTCTTTCTGCTAAAAAGAAGAACCATTATAAAATTTTATTTAGCCATTATCCAAGATGGCAATACACTATTCCCAGGATTACAGGCCTGCCAGTTTGAAACCTTTCAGTGATTTAATGCTAACTGTCCTAGTCCTACTCCAAGGAAACCTGAATATACTGCCCTGAAGTAGTAAACATGCTGCTCGACATCTAAATACATGCAGAACTTTTGCCAAAGGCACAGCATCTACTAATGATTTTCAGTGGTGTCAGCCAGGAGAGTGTCATTGATGGCCAAGTGCAAGGTTTTTAACTTGAGAGTCTTCATACTGATCACTGGAAGAACTTGACTGGATACAATGTTTTCAAGCCACAGATTTTGCAGGTGAGTTAGTAAATTAAAAGTGACAATTATGTTTTGGTTTTTTTTTTAATCTATTAAATTGCTATCTATAGGCAGTCACTCATTGTAGGAATCAGAAGACCCAGATCTAGACACCTAGTTCTGCACGTATAAAACTATGGGGAAAATACATTTGCCTAGCAGAATTTCTTTAGAGCCCTTTGATTTAAGATATGAAATAACATAGAGAGAGAATAGGACCTACCATAAGATGCATAAGATTTTATTTACCTTTGGAAAAAAAATTTTAAAGAAATATGATATCTTGTACAAGTCAATAATTTGGAAAACCAGAATTTAACAGTAAGCTGTTATGTTTTGCACGTAGTCCACAAGGCTTTACCTTTTGCATAGCTTTATATTTGCTCAAACAGATAATGTAGAGATCAAACAATGGAGGTGAAAAAAAAATCAAAATAAATATGATATTCATCTCAAATGTGCCACTTCCTTCTTTTTCCAGAAATATTCTCATTATCTTCTTAAATCCTCACTGTCTCAGGCCATTCACTCGCTGGAGACCAAGACATTGCTCCCTGCCGCAGAATTCTTTCTCCATCTACAATAGTTACATTACCTCCTTCTTTTCTGTGGTAAAAATAAGGAATAATGAATCTATCAAAGAAATAAATTCTTTGAAAACCTGGGAAAAGAGGGTGGGCCCAATGCTAAGTGTTTTGCAATAATTTTCATTTTAGAGTTGACTAATGAATTAAACTTTATCATGAATTCTTTGATGCTCTTCCAGTGAAGAGTGCCCTGTCCAGTATGTGCAGACCATGTGACAACTTCACCAGTGGAATATGGAGGAAATGGTACACTGTAACCTTTTGGGTCCAGACTATTTTTGCTTTCTGTCTGTGCAAAGACTCATGTTTAGAACCCATCTACCATGCCATGAAAAGCTGGAGATACATGAGAAGGCCATATCAAGGCAATGCATTCTGTAACTCTAGCTGAGCTCCCTGCCAACAGCAGGGTCAACTCTCAGCAATGTGAATGAAATATCTTGGATTCCCAACCACGGCAAGCTTGCAACTGACTCTAATCCCAGCTTTTTTTCAAGTGCAACCATAATGAGAGGCTCCAATTGAGAAGTGCCCAGCCCATCCTAGTCAACCCACAGAAACATGATAGAAAACCACATATTTCTTTGTTTTAAGCCATTTTTTGTTGTGTGCATGATCCAGTTTATCCATGTAACAAAAAAAAACTTGTATCCCCTAAATTTTTTAATTGAAAATAAACGGGTTGATAGATTTTGTTATCCAGAGTTCTATCCTAATTTGAACTACTATCATTATCTTAATGTGGGTCAAATATTTTGTATTTGTCTATGTAGAACTTTCAGAAGCAATTCAAACTGAACTAATTTATTTACCTTGCCAGTTTCATCATGTCGTTCCATTCCTATATTAACTTCTCAGTTTAATGGAAATAGAAATTCAGAGTCACGTATCCTCTAAAAATCTATCTATCTTTACTTGAAATGTTTTTGGCATCTGATTTCTTTATATTCTCTCAGTGGCATCCTTTGTTGAAAACCCTCTTCCATTTTACATATATTAATTGAAACGTATTAACCAGAGCTTCTCCTGTCCAATTTACCACTTACAAATCTATCTTCAACATTGCTCGTTGGATTAGTTTTTCCAAAAGTAAAATGTAAAAATGCCATTGCTACACTCAGTTGATTTATTGTAGAAAACATTTTGTCCCTTCAGCCCGTGACAGGCCAGGTAAAGGGCATACAGACAGATCTCTGATGGTTTTTGGAATTAACTAAGATTCAGAGAACCAATGCATATCTTTATAGGAATAAATCCAAATTAAAAAAAAATGATGGTACTAGTAAGAAATATGTAGATAGTACAATGACCAAGACATTGTTTTAAACATCGTACATACATTAAATCATTCAGTCTTCACAATAATTCTATGAGGTAGATGCTACTATTAATATGATCTCACTTTATAGATGAGGGAATTGAAGCACAGAGGTTAAATAATTTGGATCTTTTTGCACATTTATATCCTTTCAGAATATAAACATTTGCTAAACATTTGCACTCTCTAGCACTGGTTTCATAAATGTCATGAGATTTAGGAAAGACATCAGGGAACTGCAAATCAAAACTACAATGAGGTATCACTTAACTTCAGTGAGAATGTCTCTTATCCAAAGGCCCCAAAACAATAGACGGGGGCATGGATGCGGAGAGAAATGGAATACTCATACACTGCTGGTGGGACTCCAAATTAATACAACCTGTGTGGAAAATAATGCGCAGATACCTCAAAGAACTAAAAGTAGAACTACCACTTGACCTAGCAATCCCACCACAGTATTTACCCAAAGGAAAATAGATATCGTATAATAAAGACATCGTTGCTTAAATGCTATAGCAACACTATTCACAATTGCAAAGATGTGTAAACAACCCAAGTGCCCATCAATGCATGAGTGGATTAATGAAATATTAATAAAACATGGTATATGTATACCATGGAGTGCTACTCAGTCATAAAAAACAATGCTGAACTAGCACCTGTTGTATTAATCTGGATGGAGCTGGAGCACATTCTTCTAAGTGAAGTATCTAGCACCACATGTACTCACCGTTAAACTGGTACTAATTGATCAACACTTACATTCACGTATGGAAGTAACATTCATCGGGTGTTGGGCAGTTAGGAGGGGAGAGGAGGGCATGGGTAAATTCACACCTAATTGGTGTAGTGTGCACTTTCTGTGAGATGTGCATGCTTGTAGGTCTGACTTGGGAAGGGAAAAGGTAATATATATAATAACAGTATTTGTACCCCCATAATATTCTAAAATAAAAAAACAAAGCCTTTTATCAAGTGATACCCATGGAATCCATTTTTATTCTGTTGCAACTTATTCCTTTTTATCCATTTGTATTTTTCTTTCTGTGAAAGATCAAAAGCTTCGGGACACATGCATATATGTCACATTGGACCACAATATTCATCATCTTCTTATCTTCTTTGTAATTAAGTATGTGTTTTACTGAATGGAATTCCCTGGTTTCTTTATGTTATGATACCTTATTTACTTTTTTGTTCTACATTTGAAATTTCACATCATTCCCTTTTCTAAAGCTGGTGGTCTTTTTTCTTTGATTATTAATGTGACATTGATGTGATTTTATTAAGTACTCTAATAAAAAGTAACAGAAAACCAGTAGAGTTTATTGAATTTTACCAAGAGTAAAACATGTATCGTCAGCTCCCTCAAAAAGCAGAAGGACAGAGATTAGACAACAGTTACTTTCCAGAAATAATACCATGATCTGACATTTATTGCCAGGACAGCTGGTATTGTCTACCTCATATGTCAGGAATAATTTAGCATTTATGTGGCACTTTACATTTTCAAAGTGCTCTTCAATCATTAATAAAACATTTCCCTCAGCATCCCTGTCAGAGAGGTCAGTATAACTATCAGTAACCAGAACCACTTAATAACAAAATGGCAAATTATCATAATAGTCTTTGTTTCATGGTGTTAATTTTCAAGCATGTAAAATTTGAATGTTTGTTAAATCTATTGAAACACCTTGCATTAAATTCTATGAATTTTTAATAAAGTTGAGCTATTGTAAATTATATTGTGAAAAGCTCAAGAAGTTATAACCCCCTTTTCAGAAGCAGGCTGCAGTCAATGAAGTCTACTAATAAACACATAGCAAATATTGTGTGGATCATATTATTAATAGAGCTATTCTATTTATTCAGAGAGGAGAGAATACTAGAATTTCTAGGGTAAGGGATACCTTGCCAAAGATTAAATAATGAAACAAAGATTGATTAAAGATTAAAATCATATTGGCAAGACAGTGTTGGTGCTCAAGTCAGTTTAAGGGAAACATAAGGCAGCATTTTGCAAACATGTAATGAAAAATAGCAGGCAATATACTCATCTGTTGGTAAACTACAATTTATCTGGAGAACCTTACGTTCTTGTCTCAGTTACCACACAGGGCAATTGCTACCAATTCACAGATGGTTTTCCCCCCTCTCTCCCCCTCTCTCTCTCTGCGCATGTGTTTGAGTGTGTGTGTGTGTGTGTGTGTGTGTGTGTGTGATTGGTAGTGTTCTTGTGAAGTTTTTGTTGTTGTTGTTTTCCTTTTACACTAAGTTCATAAAAATACTTTGGAAGTATACCTTATATTCCTGTGCTCTTACTCTCAGAAGTTCTCTTGTCCTATATCTTGTCTTTGCTTTTGTTTCTATTTATTTCTTATTTTTAAATACCAATAAAAGTATTGAGAAAAATTTATCCTTTATTGTACTTTATTGTACTTTTTTTAAGAAATTTGTCCATTTCATCACAGATGTCACTTTTCTTGTGAAGAGGTAATCATATTCTCACCCTCTTATCTTTGTAATGTTTGTATTTTTATAGATCAATCTAATTTTTAGAAATCTGTGTTTTATATCAATTTTGTTTGTAATCAGTCATGTCAATACATTGTTGCTAATTTATTAACCCCTTTCAAATAACCAAAACTGGCTTTTAAAAATTTTCTATGTCAGGCCCCTAACTGTATATTTTTATATCATTAGTCTTTCATGGTTTCTTTCTTGCTTTGTTAGGGTTTTCTTTTCTCCTTCCTAATCTCCCGTCCTTCTTTTCTTCATTCTAGCCATGGGAAATATTTGACAAAAGCCTTAAATATCAATATTTAATGAGTTTAATTTAATTCTCCTTTTGCATATTATATACATATTAAATACATATTATATATTAATTGAATATATTATGAATAATGAGTTTTAATCATTAAAATATTATGTGCAGCTAGTTTATTTAAAAAACTAAATTAAGTAAAGAATCTTTAAGAAAAAACTTCAGTTTCTTGTTTAGCCACAGGACAATATTTTGGAAATAATTCATAGCATTTATGTTCTATGTCTACTATTACCTAATATCATCTTCAATTTCACCCAGAATTCTTGATGTAGATTTTAAAAAATCTTTCCTGCAAAGGACATCTAATTCTATAATGTGTATTATTGTCTTCCACCATTTGGGCTCAAGAGAATCCCTCAGTTATAGCACAATATTCAAAATATGGTTCTATAAAATAAAGGAGAACACAACATAAAATCACAAGGCAAATCTCTGTTAGGATCTTGAAAAGTAAGGTAAGTCAGTGGGTTCAAAATTATCTTGATTCAACATGATCAAAGATATAATCCACTCAAGGGTAAAGAAAACATTTAAGAATTAAAACTAAGGCTATTTATTCTTAATTATTTACTTAACTCTATAAATAGCCATACACTGGCCATACAGTAGTAAAATGTTTTTAAAATGCTGTCTACCTTCATAGTGTTTAGCAATAAAGTGGAGGGTTAAAGAGTTGAGCAAATGTATTATGTAACTATATAAATATAACTGCCAGATGCTGTAAATGGAAGGAAAGATGTCACATCAATCCCACAAACACCTGATATATTGTTAGAGGCCATAGATTATCTGTTAGGCTGAATTTAAGCTAATGATTTCAGGTTGAATGACACACTGCCAGGTAAACAGGAATGATACTGTATAATTAGGGTAAAATTCATTATTCAGAATGTGGCCTAATATGAATATTTTTGTGCAAGAGAGAAGCTCACTGTAGTGGACCATGGTAGAATCTAAAGAGAGGTGGTCAGTGTGGGGGTCAATGTCAGCAGTGGCTTTTGGTAATGCTAGTGAAATAAGCAAGAGCCAGATAATTATGTCTGTGGTAGATAAATTTTTTCTATTATTGTAAGAAAAAAACCTAAATCTAAAAAAAAAGAATAAATTTAACTTAAGTTACATTCCAATAGGAAATTTAATATGTATATGTGTGTGTGTGAAATATAATGCACACTGAAACAATACTTAGCCATACCCTATGTGATACATTGTAATTTTTTTCTCTTTGGTTTCCTTTTTTCAATTGTTTCGTTTTTTATTTTCTTGTACCTTGTATTGTTTTTTAATGCTGATTCAGGGGTACTAATTTAATTTTAATTTCTTCCTGTTTGGGGAAAAACTATGAAGAACTGTTTTAAGAATTTAAAAAAAAATTGTTTTGTTTTCTTTATAAACAGCACAATTCCTATTTTTAAAAGCTTACATTTGCTTCTTCTTGAAGGTTAGGAAAGAGAGTCCAGTTGGCTTCTCCAGCTGTCAGATTTATAGTGATGGTGGCTTAGATTAGGTTAGC
>CAUYRT010010515.1:0-56812 GCA_963574885.1 Lepilemur ruficaudatus
ACTCTTGCTCAGGCTGGTCTCGAACTCCTGACCTCAAACAATCCACCCACCTCGGCCTCCCAGAGTGCTAGGATTATAGGTGTGAGCCACCTTGCCCAGCCTTTCCTTATTTTTAAAGGCTGAATAAAATTCCAGTGTGTGTGTGTATACACACCACATTTTCTTTATCCATTCATCCATCAATGTCTAATTAGGTTGTTTCCGTATCTTGGCTATTGTGAGTAATGCAATGAACATGGGAGTGCATATTATCTTTTTGAGATTCTGATTTTACTTCTTTTGGATATATAAGCAAAATGGGATTGCTGGGTCATATGGCAGTTCTATTTTCAAATTTTTGAGGAACTGCCATACTGTTTTCCATAGTGGTTGCACCATTTTGTATTCCCACCAATAGTGTACGAGGGTTCCAATTTCTCCACATCCTCGCTAACATTTGTTATCTTTTTTTTTAATGGTAGCCATCATAATAGCTGTGAGGTGATACCTCAATGTGTTTTCAATTTGCATTTCCCTGATGATTAGTGATGTTGAGCACATTTTCATATATGTTGACCATTAGTGTTTCTTCTTTGGAGAAATATCTACTTAAATCCTTTGTCCGTTGTTTAATCAGATTATCTGGGGATTTTTGCTCTTGAGTTGTAGGAATTCATTGTATATTTTGAATATTAATCCCATATCAGATATATGATTTATAAATATTTTCTGCTATTCTGTAGGTTGCCTTTTCACTTTGTTTCCCCTGCTGTGCAGAAGCTCCTTAGTTTGATGTAATCTCACTTGTCTAATTTTGCTTTTGTTGCTTGTGCTTTTGATGTCATATTCAAGAAATCATTGCCAAGTCCAATGTCATGAAGCTCTTCACCTATGTTTTCTTCTGGGAGTTTTACAGTTCCAGATTTTCCATTTTAGTTTTTAATCCATTTTGAGTTGATTTTTATGTATGGCACATGATAAGGGTTTAATTTCATTTTTTTGCATATGGGTATCCACTTTGCCCAGCACCATTTGTTGAAAACACTGTCCTTTCCCCATTATGTAGTCTTAGCACCCTTGTCAAATTTCAGTTGACCATAAATATGTGGGTTTATTTCTGAGCTATTATATTTCATTGGGCTGTATGTCTGTTTTTATGCCAGTACCATACTGTTTTAATTATAATAGTTTTGTAATATATTTGAAGATCAGAACGTATGATGCCTTCAGCTTTGTTCTTTCTCAAGATTTTCTATTCAGGGTCTTTCGTGGTCTCATATGAATTTTAAGATTTTTTTTTCTATTTCTGGAAAAATGCCATTGGGATTTTGATAGGGATTACATTGAATCTGTAGATCACTTTCTCTACTATGGAAATTTTAACAATATTAATTCTTCCAATCCATGAACATGGGCTATATTTCAATTTATTTGTGTCTGTAATTTCTTTCATCAATGACTTATAATTTTCAGCATACAAGTCTTTTACCTCCTTTATTGAATTTATTCCTAAATAGTTTATTCTTTTTGATACTGTCACAAATGGGATTGTTTTCTTAAGGTAAGGGATTGCTATTTTGACAAGAGAAAGCCAGCACACATAACAGTACTCTACAATTCTATTTTAAGTGAAGTAAGGACAATTTTTCTGTACTCATATTCTATATGAATGATGTAGACAAAACCTGACTGGAGAATTCAAGGAAATATATGGAATTAGCATGTGTGACAGCCAACTTCCAAGAAGACCCCCAGTGATTCTCATTTCCTGGTATGCATACCTTTGTACCATCTCACACTGAGTAGGACTAATCTGTGGAACCAATAAGATATTCAGAACAATGGTGTGTGATTTTTGAGGCCAGGTCATAAACGGCATCATGGCTTCTGCCTCATTCTCTCTTGAATCCCTATTTCTGGGGGTAGCAAGCTGCCATATCATGAAGACATTCAGGCAGTTCTATGATGAGGTCTACATGGCAAGGAACTGAGGCTTCCTGCCAAGAACCAACCCTGATTTGCCAGGCATGTAAGTGAACTACCATAAAAGTGGATCCTCCAGCTCTACTCAAGGCTTCAGATGGCTACAACTCTAGCTGACCGTGAGATCATTAGAGACTTTAGGCCAGAACCATCCACTTAAACTACATCTAAATTCCTGATCTACTACAATTGTGTAAAATATAAGTGGTTATTTTCTTAAGCTGCTAAGTTTTCAGATAATTTGTTATACAACAATAGATAATACAGTGTGTAAAGCCTGAAAGTCCCAAAATCATTTACAAAGTTTTATGTTTACAAGAATCCAGCAAGATCAAAACATTCAGTCTGACTTAATGGAACTGGTTATTTTCTCCTAAACTTTTCTCCCATAGAAGAAATGTGTAATATATTTAGTTGTTATTTTTGTAGGGGGTAGTGGAGGTGTGGTGTGCAAATTTCTCCTTTCCAGGAAATTTGAGGATTGAGCTGTTCATATTCCTGAAAAGATTATTGGTGCTAATAACTTGGGGCCAGCCTTCAAGGGCCATCAATATCCTTATGAAAGAGAAGAGGATAGAACGTTGTGTTGAGAAATAATGAGGATTTGAAACAACAATGTATAGATTTAAAATGTGGGGAGAGGAGATTGTCTGGGTAGCAAGATTGTGGATTGCTGGGTCTGAATTTGGTTTAGAGCACTTCCTGCTTCTAGCAAATAGCAAATGCACTCAGAGAAGAAGAGAAGATTCCCCAGCAAGAGCAAGATTTCTCAGGAGCCTCATGGATCAGAGACTGCTCAGCACCCAGAGCCTTGCCTCATTTTATGCATGGAGGCAAATTTCTCTTTTGTACCAGCACTGCATCATTTTACTTCTCCTTAGGAATAACTCAAGGTGTGGCAGTGCCAACTAGCTTTTACTCTTTGCCTTTTGACTCTCACCCTCTGCCATGTGCCAGGACACCTGTAAGTTCAAAGGGCCCCCCTGAGTACCTGCAAGTGGGGAAAAGGAAGAGTATCTGAGAAAGGCTCAAATGAGCAAGCTTGAGACCCTCTCCTCCTCCCAACTGAGAAAATGATCAGTGAAAGAACTATGTGCATATATATATATTTTTCCTAGGGAGAAAGCCTATAGTTTTCATAA
The DNA here is from genome assembly GCA_963574885.1 of Lepilemur ruficaudatus. Classification (NCBI taxonomy): domain Eukaryota; kingdom Metazoa; phylum Chordata; class Mammalia; order Primates; family Lepilemuridae; genus Lepilemur; species Lepilemur ruficaudatus. The sequence goes on from CAUYRT010010515.1 coordinate 3,105, forward strand.
GATTTTCAAATGAGTATAGGATCCACAAAATGCAGCTCAAATCTAGGAACATTTAAAATGTTAAATCTGTATTTTTATAAGTACTATTCCCTTCTACATAAATGAAAAGTTTTTACCGGAAGTCTTTACTATATTATTGTATTATTTTGATGATATTATATTATTTGATATGAGTGGTTTATAAATGATAATCTATCTTCATGAGGACAAGAATACCAATCCTATACATAATATTTAACATATTGCTTTCTCAAAGTAGTTATTGTATAATTATTTGTTAAATGAATGAATTGTAAATGAAAAAGGTAAGAAAAAAGGAAAGCACGTATGAGCCTATGTATGGTCAAAATTTCACATAATGTATGTTCCCTAGCGGGAAAAAAGATAAAGTTATAACTACTTTGTTAAAATCAACATAGTATGTTTTGGTTTAAAATACAAAATAGATCAATATATGCTGGTTAATCAGCATTATCCCTTCCCCCCTTTCCCCAAATCCGTTCTTTTCTGTTTTCTGCCTCTGTGTACTCACAAATTGATTACCAAGGACTGCATCCTGCACCTGCCTTGCCAAATCGGCTATTGTTTGGGCTTGGTCAATGGGAGGCACTGGCAGAAGATAGGAGGACAGGAGAGAAAGAGATCAGGGTATTTCTTCCCAGTTGCCCCTGCTTTGACAAAGCATCTCTATAAGAAGCCTCATCCCTCTTAGACTACAGTGCTTACCTGGTGGTCCTTTTTTTATGGTTCTAGCTGTCATCTGACTTCTGTAACACTCTCCCTATACTGTGTCCCTCAGCCTGAGGGGTACTGCTAATCTCTTGGTGCCTACCATTCCTTGTTTGTCCCCTGAATCACATCATGGTAAGTAGTACTCTCACTAACACTTCTTCATTTGGACCATCTAGAGGAAATTCTGTTTCCTGAGGGGCTCTGACTGATATACATTGTGTGTGCCAGTCATGTGCTTCATGTACGTTATTTTATTTAATCCTCATGACAAGCCTGAGAGCTAGATACTATTATCTCCCTTTTATAAGTGAGTTAGCCCCTTACTGTGAGTTAACATCATGGATACATGAGGCTGCGCCAGTGAGTCTGTAGACATCTACACATTGGGTGGTTTGTAGACAACTAATGATGCATCAACAATTCCTGAAATTAGGCCGGGTGTGGTGGCTCACACCTGTAATCCTGGCACTCTGGGAGGCCAACACAGGAGGATCACTCAAGATCAGGAGTTCAAGACCAGCCTGAGCAAGAGTGAGACCCCATCTCTACTAAAAATACAAAGAAATTAGCTGGACAACTGAAAATACATAGAGAAAAAATTAGCTCAGCATGGTGGCACATGCCTGTAGTCCCAGCTACTCGTGAGGCTGAGGCAGGAGGATTGCTTAAGCCCAGGAGTAGTTTGAGGTTGGTGTGAGCTAGGCTGACGCCACATCACTCTAGCCTGGACAACAGAGCGAGACTCTGTCTCCAAAAAAAAAAAAAAAAAAAAAAATTCCTGGAATTAAATATGTAGACAACAGCTAATACACCATAAGGTTGATACATGCTAGTTGATTATGTATCATGACTGGACAGAAAGATGTTTCTTTAAGATTACCTTTGAAATCCAGTGTCAAATACACTATTTGCTAGCTATTCTATGACAATTCAACAACTCCAGAAGACTTTTTATAATTGGCTATCTACATAGTGCTTATAATTAATACATAGCTTTAAGGGGAAGTAAAATTAATTCTTATTAAAAATAAATATTTTAGATTACTACCAGCAGGCAATGAAAGCAGTTGAGAGAAGCTTTATGCTATAACGCTTTGTATCAATTAGGGGAAAATGTGGAAAAATCAAAACGCGTTCTCGGTGCAATCCACGTCCTTTCCACACCTCTGCTTATCTCTGCTTGCCCTGGTATGCTGCCTTATAGTTAACATTATTATATTTTTCAGAATGACTTCTGGACTGCAGGACTAACTTCCACATGTCTTCACTAACCCAAACCCACATTTCAGCACAAAGTGGGTGTTCTTTGCACTTTATCTTAAAAAAAAAAAAAGAGGGGCTATTGATTTGGCTTGTGTGAAACAAGAAGGTGGCCCCACCTACCTGATGTTCACTCTCCTCCCACCCCTACCCCTGATTCTAGGGCAGGATACTCTCATGGTTCAGATATGCTTACCTTAGGAAAGGAAAGGGCGACCACTGTGGTGCTGAGGCTTGACTCGGCTGTGCTGGACCCCTGCCAAGGCTCCTGATCAGGAGGATATTAACAGTAAACTTTTATATCAGGACTTCATTAGGATAGTATGGGTGTACAGTAACTGTTGAAGGCCTAGACTGTTATCAGACCACTTCCAGAATGTTCCCTAGCACTGCTGTCCCTGACCCCTTCCCCAAGTTCCTGGTCCATCCTTGGAGGGATGTATCCTGATTGGTTTATGTCCACTAAGAGCCAGGGCTCTTCCCTCATTGGCTTATTTAGAAGAATCAAACAGAGTAGAGTTGGAAATCTAACTATACTTGACTCAACTGCTTTATCTTATTTAGGAGACAGTTTAGTCAGTCAAAACATTTTTCTATCCAGATTTCCCAGGCTAGTCAGACTACCTGGATTTGCTCTCATCTTAATTCTGTGACCTGAGCAAAGTTACATAAGTTCTCTGGCTGGACTCTGCTTGCATAGTTGCCATGTCACTTCCTCTCTGCTTGCCCAGGCTTGGCTAGCCCAGACAGACATCCCATTCGTTGTCATATGGGATGGGTGACATTTTTACTTTCTTTCCTCCACCTCTGAGTCCAGTTTGGTTTCCGCTCTTAGTTTCTGTTTAAGAACAAAGTATTTCATCTTTTGTTTACTTTATTGTACCTCAAGGAAATGGTGGGGGAGAGAGAAGCTTGGTTTCAACAAGTTAGATACAAGCTACATTAGAAAACCTTGGTACTGCTCTCTTTGCTAAGTTTTTGTTTACTCTATCTGGGTGAGAATTATGTCTTATTCCCCTAGGAATTCTCCCATAGGAGAATATCCTGAGACTTCAGATAGTTTCCCTAAAAAAAAAACAAAAAACAAAAATTAAAAAGAGAAAAGCAACAAAAAAATAAAACCAAAAAAAAAAGAAAAGATAGTTTCCCTATTTTAGCGAGTATCCCTAGAGCCTTTCCCTATTTCGTCAGCCTTTCTTGCAGCCACTTCTAATAGCGTACAGTGAGAAAATGAAAAATGTAAGGAGACTCACTAGGTTTGCTTCTCTACAAATTTGGGGACATTCACATGAATCTCAGAATTTATCAGTATAGCTTGAGGTAGGTGGGAGGATGAGAGGGCAGTTAGGATGTAAGCCCATTCATTCTTCTCTGCTTTGTTTCATAATATTATGTCTTTGTGTCCCTGCCAGGGTTTTTTTTTTATTTTTCTTTTTTTAACTTTAGGGTATGCCCCCTTCTTTTTTTGGTTGCTGTTTCAGTGAATTTTCTAGACCTTTTTTTTTTATATTTTCAAACAAGTGTTAAGGTAGAGAAAGTCTGTGATATAGCTGGCCACCTGAACATTTCAGAAATCCCCCAAACATGAGTTTTCCTCCACAACTGCTTAGCTTTTAATATGCTGATATAATCAAATGTTCTAGAGAATATTTCCAAGTCCCTGAACCCGAGAGTCCCCTTAACTCCTCTGTCTCTCATTATTGAGATGGGGTTTTTCTGTAACTGGTTGCCTCATTCATTACATGATTTTTTTCTAATTTCATTCTCTGAAATTGATCTCAGATTCAACTTTTGGGATACTTACTGTCAGACTGCTTCAACACAGGAGAGCACTGGGGACCTACAGATTTCCAAACATACATATACACAAATTTGCATACATATCAGAGGGTTCAGGGACTCCCTGACCATGGTCCAAGGACCCCAGGTGAAAATCCCTGATTGTGATAAATTATAGCTTTAGTTCTTGACTAAAGTGCTTAACCCATAAAGGACTTTGGGAATTCATCTACTAGTTTATGCTACTGCTTCAGGCAAAGTAATTTTCAGCAAATGTAGTGTAAAAGAAAGACTATAATAATAAACTGAGTACTGGTTCTGGCTTCACAGCTAATTAACTGTGTGATCTTTGTCACTTTAATTTCTCAACCTCAGTTTTGTCATCTGTAAAATGAAGGGTTTGGAATAGGTATACTCCAAAGTTTCTTTCATCCCTATAATTCTAATAATAATAATAATAATAATAAGACCATCCTAGACAGATAATAATTTCCTTTTAAACAGTCATAATGAAAAGTCCACAATCTCTGCAATTAACCTCTGCTCTGTTCTCTGTCTGTGACAATTTTTATTATCAGAAATTTCTTCCTGATTTTTATCCTAAATCCCTCATACTGTGGGTCTTCTTTTATTTTATTATTTTCTCAGTTCTCTTAATATTCTCTTTATCTTCCTTACCTACATCATTCCCAGATAGGTTACGTCTTACTACTGAAAACTTAGAAAGGACTTCCATCAGTAAAAACCCTTTTTCCCACTTCTAAATCATTAATGCAGATGGCAAATGAGACCAGTCATAGAACTAACACCCAGAGACAGTCCATTAGATATTCAGAGAGATAAGAAGAGCTAAACCGTTGTAGTTGTAGTATCTGGTATTCCCTGCTCTTCTGTTTTAGATTATTCCCTTCTAAGCTTCACTTAGAGAGAAGGCATATGGCTAAAGATACCTTATTAAGAAAATAAAAGATAAATCATTTAACTGAATGTATGGCCCTATGCCATTTTAGGCAGCAGTATTGAGTTGCCATACTCCTATATTCCCATAGAATCCTATTCAAAATACCTGCCCATCTGGAAAGTCAATAATTTTTTTTCATTTCTTTGTATTTTTTTTTGACAAATTTATTGAAGTATAATCTACATTCCATGCCATTACTCCATTTTAAGTGAACAATTAAATGATTTTTAGTAAATTTACCAAGTTGTACAGCTATTCACATAAATCAATTTTAGAAGATTTCCTTCCCCCATTAAGTCCCCTAATTCCCTTCCCCAACTACATTTCAAGCATGCCCCTCCCCATCATAATGCTCTTCACATCCCTCAGACATGGGTCTACCCTCCCCAACCTCCAAAACCCTGATGGACACCACCACCATTTGAGCACCGTAGTGTTAGTCAGTACCAATTTGATGGAGAATACATGTGAGCTCATTCTTCCGGTCTTGTGTCACCTCACGTTGAATAATGGGCTCAAGCTCAATCCAGGGTAATATAAGCGGTGCTAGCTCACTATCATTTCTTAAAATTGAGTAGTATTCCATTGTAAACATATACCAAATTTTAATAATCTACTCATGAACTGACGGGCACTTGAGTTGTTTCCACGACCTAGCAATAGTGAATTGTGCTGCCATAAACATTCGGGTGCAGATGTCTTTATTATAGAATGTCTTATGTTCTTTTGAGTAGATGCCTAATAATGCTATTGCTGGATCGAATGATATTTCTATTCTTATCCCTCATGAATATAGATGCAAAAATCCTCAACAAAATTTTAGCAAATAGAATCCAGCAGCACATCAAAAAAATAAGTCATCACGACTAGTTGGCTTGTTCCAGGGATGCAAGGCTGGTTCAACATACGTAAATCTATAAATGCAATTTGCCTCATAAATAAAAGCAAGAATAAAGACCATATGATTCTCTCAATAGATGCAGAAAAAGCATTTGACAAAGTCCAACACATCTTTATGATAAAAACTCTTAACAAAATAGGCATAGGTGGCTCAAACCTTAAAATTATCAAATCCATTTATGACAAACCTATGGCCAATATCATACTAAATGGGGAAAAACTGAAACCATTCCCACTTCGATCTGGAACTAGACAATGATGCCCACTTTCTCCTCTTCTATTCAACATAGTGCTCTAAGTCCTAGCTATAGCAATCACACAAGAGGGGGGTATTAAGGGAATCCAAGTGGGTGCTAATGAGATCAAACTCTCACTCTTCATTGATGATATGATATCTAGAAAACCCCATGGATTCTTCCAAGAGACTCCTAGATTTGATAAATGAATTTGATGAATTTGGTAAAGTCTCAGGTTATAAAATCAATATACACAAATCAGAGGCATTTATATACGCCAAAAACAGTCAAGCCAAAACTCAAATCAAAAATGTAATACCTTTTACGAAAGCCCCCCCAAAAATTAAATATCTAGGAATAAATTTAACAAAAGATATGAAAGACTTATATAAGGAGAATTATGAAACACTAAAAAAAGAAATTGCAGAAGATGTCAAAAGATGGAAAAATCTGCCTTGCTCATGGATTGGTAGAATCAGTATTGTTAAAATGTCAATATTACCTTTTTATTTTCTTTGTTTTTTTCCTTCAGAAGAGAGACTTAAAAAGAAAAGGGAGGAAGATGAAAGTGAAGGGAAGATTCTTGGGAAGATGGCTCTGTACCTCATTCTGCGTTTTGCTTCCAAGGTCTGGGAATTGGCCTCAGAAGTCCCTTCTTTAAGATCATCTGCAGGAGTGATATTCCATTTTTTCCTTTGTAGTTTGGTGTGGTTTGCATGAATTCAGGATTGTTTTCTTTTATTTTGACTCCAGTGGTTAGTGGTGTTTATTAGTTCATAAAGGCCTTCTCTACAAGGTGATAGTGTGGGTTTTCTTCTAAAAACTCTGACGTGCACACAATTCTTTGTTTGAGAAAGAAGGCTAGGCTTTTCATGTGGTGGAGGCCATTCTCTTTCCACCTGTTGACGATATGGTCCAAGTATACCAAGAGACTATCGTTAGTCTCTGCTCTGCATACAGCTAGTCAAGGTATCAAATTGTTCACTTAAATCCCAATAGTGTTCGTCCAACTCAGGAATGAAAGGTTTAGAGGTGCCAGTAGGCATGGGTGATAAAATGCTATTTCAAAAAGGGTCAATCTATGCCTCCTATTTTGAGTATTATAAATTTTTATGAGGACCAAAGCTAATGAATCTGGCCATTTAAGTCCACTGTCTTGATAGACTTTTCTCAAAGTTCTTTTTATGTCTAGACTTTTATGTTCCACTTGTCCCGAGGATTGAAGATGATATGGGGTGTGATGAGTTTGTCCATCATTTCCTAGGGGCAGAGTATCAGTTTCCTTAGTATGGGTCAGGCAACGGACAAGAGCAATCTTAGTAGGAAGGTAAATAGCCTTTAATAGGGCAACAATTATGTGTCTATTGGCAATAAGAATGCCAGCAGAGGTTAAGAATCCAGGGGATTTCTACATTGTGCCAACTGAATGGTAGACTCCAAAGGCATATTTGGAGTCAGTATAAACAGAGGCAGCTCTTCCTTTTGCCAGACTTCAAGCTCTAGTGAGAACTATAAACTAAGCAGTTCGTGCTGACATTATGGAGGGCAGAGAATATGTTTCAAGGGTTCAATGTGGGGAAACTATAACATAGCCAGATATTATGCTCACCTTGGAATTTCACTTATAAGAGTCATCACAAAAAAGAAGCCTGGGTTCTCTAAAGGGATGTCTGAGAGACACTCTTGTGGCATTGAAGCTATTTCTATAGCTGCAAGGCAATCACATGGACTGAAGTGAGGGTCTCCAACAGCAGGGAGAAGTAGGAGGGTGGCTGGATTTAAAGCATTACAATGATGTACGTTATAGGGATTGCTCATAGGTGGTCTGCCCTCGCATAGAGAGGTGCTGTGTCTTATGAACTTGTAAGAGCAGACACAGCTTGGGGATCATAGTGGTGAACAGGGGAACCTAAGTAAGAGAGCTGGCCTTGTCAGTTAGGGCAAAAGCTGCTGCTACTGCATGCAGGCATGGAGACGTGCCTCCTGCTGCAGGGTCCAACTGACGTGAAAAATACAGGATGAATCTGAGATACAAAGGGCTGCCCTAGAATACCAGAAGGTATCTCATTATTTTCAGGACAATGTAGGTGAAATGCTCATCAAAATTAGGTAAGCCAAGAGCAGGGGATGAACAGTGCTAATTTTAAGGCTTTAAAGGAATTTAATGCTTCCGAGGGCAAGAGAATGGGCTCAGAAATGGTATCTGGGAGAAGGGATATAAAGATTAAGTAAGAACAGCAAAATTAGGAATTCATTGGTGGCATTCCCAGCTGTCCCTAGAAATTTACATTTCTTCATTTGAGGAAGAGGGATGAACAAAATTGACTCTAGACATTTTGGGGTATGCTCTTGAGTTCTCTGAGATATTTCATGTCCTACATAGATAACAGTTGTTTGCACCCATTGAAGTTTAGATCAGGAGGCTTTATGGTCTTGTTCAGCTAGAGGTTTTAGGTGAATGAAGGAGTCTATGAGAGCAACCTGTTTAGTCTGATTGCAGAGCAAAAGATCATCAACATACTGAACAAGGGTGGATCCTTGGGTAAAGGTTATAGAGTCTAAATCGGCTTTAAGGATTTGAAGAGAATATTGAAGGAAACTTGCCATATCCCTGATGTATGCTCATCCATGTTAATTGTCTCCCTCTAAAGGTAAATGCAAAGAGAAATTGCAAGTCAGGGTGCTATGGAATTGAAAAGTGACCTTTGAAGCAAAGGTCACCCACTGTAAACCAGGCTGCATCAGCAGGAATTGATGTAAGGATGGCAGCAGGATTAGCAACAACAGAGTGGTGAGGGATTATAAAGGAGTTCATGGCTTGTAAATCCTGAACAAATGGATAGATTTGATTCCTGTCTGAGTCAAACTTTTCTGTTTCCCTTACTGTTAAAATTGGTGTGTTACAGGTAGAGATAGTAAACATAAGTACCTCCTGCTGTAAAATGGAGTCTATTATAGGTTCAGTTCTTCACTCTGTGTCTCGCGAGAGGGGCTACTGAGCCACTGAAGGGGAAGACTGGTTCCTTTCCAGGAAAAATTGTGGGCCTGCACTCAGTAGCACTCAACTCCATTTGCATATGAAGTCCAGAGACTAACTAGCTGGGACATCTTTTAAGATTGTATCCTCAGAGGAATATAAATCAAGATGAATTTCCATTAAATTGAGATGGGTTTTCAAGTTGGGTTCCATTAAATCAACCCAAGGTGGATTTTTCCACAGGAAGTTTGAAGTTTGGTTCTGAGGACAGAGAAATACAATGTAATACATAACAAGTGTCTACCTAAAATGATTGCTGGTGAGGAGTCAGATACCAGAAAGGCATGGTGGGTATTAAGAAGACCTAAGGATATCAGGGTGGCCTGAGATATAGGCAATAAAGTAGATTGCTCAGGTCTCCAACTGCTTGAATAGAATCAAAAGTGACAGGTTGAGATGATTCCTCTTGATCTAAAAGCAGAGAAAGTTGCACCAGTATCAATTTAAAATTCAGGTCCTGATCCTCTACTTTAAGGGTGGTTTCTGGGGTGCAAATGAAGATTGACTGAACCCATCAACCAATGGGGTATTGTCCCATAGAGGGGAAAAATGAAACTTCTGAGGGTGCTAAGTTTTAGGGAGAGGATTTTCTCAAGTTTTCCTTTAAGTACAGAACAATTATTTTTTCCAATGCCCTGAATTTTACAGTGTCTGTAAACAACTAGAGGAATGTTCTGTGATTGACCAGAAAATGAGAGGACTTTGATCTATTTTCAGATGCCTGCTCCTGTCTTTGGAGATACTTTACCTGCCAAGTGAGGCAGGTAAAGTCTACTTTAAGTAGACTTTAAGTATTTTTTTTTTCTATTGTTTTCCTTCAAGTTATTTTCAAAGAACTGCACAGCTGCTTCCACTAGAGGCTGACCATCCCAGCCAACTACGCTGCTCTGGATCTGCCTTTTTATATCAGGAAGCAGATTTCCACCCAGGGCAGAAACTAGAAGATTTCTGTGTTCTGGTGCTTCAAGTCTTAATGCAGTATGCCTCTGAAAAGCTTGTATCTCTCAACAAAAAATTTAGGGTGCTCTCCCTCCTTCTGGGTGCATAATTCAACCTTTGACCAATTTACCTTAGGAGAACAAGCCTCTGATATCACCGCTGTCAGCCCTGAATTATCATCAAGATAAGCTACTTCCTGGTCATCTGTAGGGAGGCCAAGGAGAGGTTCTGGCCACCTATTCCCTCTGGAGGTAGGATTGTCTCCTGAAGGCCTTCTGGCCTGTCTGATAACTGCCGTATAATCATGTGTGGGAAGTACATCCCTTAGCAGGCAGTCAAGGTCCCTAAGAGTGGCTACTACCTTCTTAAACTCTTTTCTAAGCATCATAGAATCTTCTGAAGTTGGGAGCCAAAGGGTTTTATAATTCAGAAGATCAGCTGTTGTCCAGGCGACATGAATTCTTTGTGGCGGAGATCCTGGATACATGCTCAGGGGTCACCTTATGAGGAGGTCTAGCGCTCATGGGGTTTTTTCCGCATAGCCCCAGGAAGTAAGAGACATCATTAACGGCATGGAGATCTGAGCCCTGCTACACCTTTCTGACTCTGACAGGCATATCTCTTATTTGTCAGCTTTTACACAATTGACCTGTATGCCCCAAACCTTTAGATCTGGCCTGAGTGCTTTCTGTAAATCTCATAGACACAGGGAAGTTAAAGCAGACTGCAAGTTGCCTAAAGGATTTTCTGGAGCAATTGGAGATAAAGTAGTTTCAGGGGTTATTCAGGGAGTTTTCTGAGGAGCCGGGGCTGGATTTTCAAAAGAGGGGATTAGACTAGGGGACCAGAGATTCAGAAGATCTTCTAAGGGATCAGAGACCTGGAGTTGAGGATAAAGAGAGGTATAAGTGAGAGGGAAGTTTATAACAGTGCAGATATTTTAGCTTGTTCTAGGTCAGATTTCTGCTCTTTAATTTTGTCAAGAGAATTTCTAAGGCTAGGTATGATACTATTAATACTATGTGTCTTTCATTCAGTTTGATTCTCCCATAAATACAAATAGGCAATTGCTTAGAATGAGAGCTGTCTGAGATATTTTTCAAAAACAGAAGTTATTCTAAGTCAAAAGATTCCTAATCTGGCCATTGACAATTAGAATTGCCAATGATGTGCTTATTCCAATAGCAATTGAATCCAATAAACCTTTTCCTGGAAAGACCAGGAAGTAATTTTTTAGGTTTAGATTTAAGTTTTTACCATTTAAGGAAAAGGCATTCCTGGGTAGGGCATAGAAGAGGGAGCTTCCATGATCCTCAAAACTTTACTCCCCCAAATAGGCTAGGAAAACCCAAAGACCCTTATTTCCACAGACAGTGAAGGAAGGTGCTTGTGCATATGGTGTCTCCAGTATCCTTCAAATTTCTTGGGTACCATCAGCTACAGACTGCATGACACTGGATAGGCCTTCCTGGGATTGGACTTTTCCAGCATTAACCAGGCAACAAGGGTCGAGAGAACAAAAGCTTCTTATGGATGAGACTTCTTATTAATACAGACTCCCCTGAGAGCTTGGCATATTTGGGCAGAGAGTGTGCCGCTTAATATTTTACATGTCTTGAGAACCTGGTCTTTTCACACTGGCCACCTGATGTGCCCCCACAGATGATGGAGACCAAAAAGAGTACTCTCACTTGATCATGAGTCAAGCTCTCAAGGACATAAAACAAGATGGGAAGGGAATGTTATCTGCTTATAATTTCCAGGCCTCACAACACAGTTTGTCTAAACTGATGCTAGTCTGACAAGAACCACAAAGCCGACCAGTCTGTGTGGGCTGGCTTAAAAACAGGCTTAGAGGGTCTTCAGACCCATATTCTACCTTATGGTATCACTTTTTACGACAAAAGACACAAGAAGACAGAGAAAAAGGAAAAAGAAAGACTATTCCTGGGAGGAAAAAGGATCAGACAATATGAATATACATACTGAAAAGTACACCAGGGCCAGTGTCACCACAGCCAAGACTAGTCATACAAATGCTTTTCTCCTAGTAATCTTAAATTTGAAAAAGATAAAGAGACAAGTAATAGTTTTTACTGCTCACTAGACTGGATTCCATAGACAGATATCCGTAATTTGACTGGTAAAAGATTCTTACCCTTTTTGATGACTCATCACATCCTGAGTTCCCTGAACTGCGACTTCCAGAAGAGCAGGGCAGTTGGGTTTATCCTGCTCACAGTGCCAAATCTCTAGGGGCAGAGGAAGAAAACTTTTGTTTTACCTTGTGAAAGTTCACTGAAAGTGAACTGGCGACAGACAGATTAATAGGAGAAAAAGACATGCAAATTAATTGTAATGTGCATGGGGCAAAAATCACAGCAGAGTGATTACCCGGCAACTCAATAGGGTACAGGTGCTTATATACCCTTTTCCATAGGGGAGGTAGAGATGGGGAATGTAGACAATTTTTTTTTGTGGGGTAGTAAATGATTATTAAGGAGAATAAATAGACCCAGGAGACAGAAATTAACTTGTAAACGATGCTCTTTGGAATTTGAATGAGCCCAAGAGGCAGCTGTTACCTGTTGAAAAAGCCCATCCAGATGTGGTTGCATTCCTAGGTCTCTTTTTCTGTCATAGATAATGAGATTTCAGGGAGGGGCTGAAAGGCAATGGTGTTATCTTCACCGGATCCAGTCTTAAGGCAGGTAATGGAAGATCAAAGAAAAATATCTTATAGGATCTGCTGAACTTCAAGAGCCTTTAATTTAAAATAATTAGCATACCAGAGTATAATGTTTTGGGGTGAAATTCTCCAGGCTTCTTCATCCCTTTCTGTTTTCTTCTGCACAGAACCTATATCAAGCAGGTTTTGTGATGGTTGATGGTTTTTCTTCACCCTTTTATAATTTGGGTTATTAGGAATTCTTGGTCACTTAGTTTGGTTCAAAATGTTGTCCAAGGACTTTTAATTTGCTATTCATTAGCTTTGTCTGGTATGTATATATGTGTGTGTGTTTAAATTCACAATGATCCAAAAACTAGGCTCCTACCACTTTCACTATCTTTCCAGAATCCTGTCTGATCCCCTCTTTTTCTTATTATGGTTATGGATGCCACCTTAAAATAGGAAAAACCAAATACTTTGTAGGACCACATATATAAAGTCATCTAAAGGTGTGTTCACACTTTTCTAATTATCTCTCTACTTTGATGAAGTTGCTTTTGCTCTTCATTTGGGTGTGACTCATTGCATATTTATCCACACACACAGGCACATATACACAACACATGTACTTTCAAACAGACACATGCATATTGTTAAAAATAAACTGAGTCACATTAAAATATTAAATAATTTATTTGAGCAAGCAACAATTCATGAATCAAGCAGCTTCAGGTCACAAGTGGTTGGGGACTCCCCTAAAGGGGAAAATGGGAAGAATTTTATCGGGTGAAAAAAGAAGCAAGGTAAAGAAAATGTTTTATTGGTTAATGAGGAGCAGTAGCCTTATTTGTAAAATTCCAGTGGAAAGTTCCTGCTAGAAGTTAGTTGGTAGTTCTGATGGATTAAGCTTAAGTTTTGTTTTACTATTTACACTGAATTGGGTTTCGGTTTGCTTACATAGGAACCCACAGCACTGGAGCTGCCTCTGCCTAATGGCTTCACAAATAATTATTTTAAAAATGTAAAGTCACTCATACATACAATCATTCAAACACACATGCTCATATGCACACACATATAGCTACATTCATATACACAAACACACATATGGACTCACACATGCACACATACACATACACAAATGGACAAGGCTTATATGTTAAGTTTCTTAAGTGAAATCAGAAGGCCATAAATTAAGTATTAATGTATATTTTTCAGTACTATCTTTGTCCTTTAATGCCTACAAAAATCCATACAAAGGAATGATTTATTACATATTATTGTACAAGCATGTATTTGTAGAAGGAATACATGAATGAGTAATTTAGATTTTTAAAAAGCTAATGATTTCACTAAAATCTCCTTCCCATGTAAGTGGGTCAAATCCAAAGAAAAAATTAAAAAAAAAAATCACTTTCCATACTATAGCCCAATTCATCATCTAGCATCTTCGATTCTTTAGATTATCAAATCTTTCCACTATTTTTCTTTTAAACTAAACAAAATCCAATTAAAGATAAAATGCTATTTTCTAGGATTCTGAATTGAATTTTCATATGGCATATAAAGAGAAATTTAATCAATGATTATGGTTGGGGAATTTAAATCCACTATTGTTCCTTAATTTGCATGATAAACAAATACCTTTGTGAATTTTCCCTGAAAAGGTAATCACATACTGTATTTAAATAGACTTGCATCTTTAGCTTAATTTAACTTAAAAAAATTTATGTTCTCATTAAATCTGTTCCACAGTTTATTTCATTGATTTAAGGTTCTTTTAAAAATGCACATAAACTGCCCACATTAGTAATTACCCTAATTTTTAAAAATGCGTCACAATTCAATCATTAAAAAGGGAAGCAAAGCTTCAGTACATTAGCAGTTGTTTACAATAGCACATCTCAGTTGATTAAACTGCAGATTTTTTTATAGGTATTTTTTTATAGATTGAGCCTAGTCAAGTAAACATAACATTTGGTAATAGTCTTCATAGCAACTGTCAAAATGACTTATTGTTTTTCCAGTCCTGCATTCCTTCAGAATTAATAATACCTTTGTGCCCTTTATAACACTTATTATTGATGCCATGAAGTTCTCTATATTTAATGAGTAGATGTTTCATTATAGACCATAGTTCTGTTGACAGATAGAAAATTTTTCTAATCTGTTTCTCTTTTCCTCTTGATTGAAGAATTGTAAATATGCAATTAGCAGTTGAAGTAGAAGTAAAAAAAGAAAATATCAGCTGTCAAGATTTCTTTTGAAAAACACAGGATGCTATAAGCTAACAACAACATGACAAAAGACAAAATGCATCCTTGCCAATGAAGCTGAAAGTTACAAAATGTTTAAACATTCGATTTGTTTTTTCTTCTTGAAATAATCGTAATTACTGTTTTCTGTGAAACAGAAATTAATGAAAAGACACATTCCTTTCTTACAAAGCTGACTAAGGTTAAACTCTCACACCCATTGTGCATGATTTCTATACTTAATGCTTCCCAGTATTTTTCAATAAAGATGAAGTCCCTAGCTTCTAAGAATGGAAGAAAATAGAAAATATGCCTATAGGAGTTTATAATTTATAGAAGGGATGTTGGCATAAGAAAAGTATGATACTAGGAATTCTTGGTCAACACCAGCTAAAAATACTTATTACCCTTTCAGTTGATCATTTTAATCTCAGAAATGGCAAAAGCATTATCATATTTTGATATCTCAGATTACACTCTTTAATTTTCTAGTACCTTTCAGTCTCGTGGTTTTCAATAGGTGTCTATCTTTTTTTTCATATTACATACATTTTTTCGATAGATTTCCAGATATAAAACCATTTGTATTACCATGAATAATAAGCATATCCCCTGTTCATAGAGGAAAAACCTTCAGATATTTTGAAATGTCTAAAAATATGATAGTGATTTGACAATGAAAAATGCAAATAACTCTAGTTCTAAATATTATTTTATTAAAGATTTTATTTTATATTATAAATATATATTATAAAAATACATATTTATATTAATTATTTTGTGTATTTTTGAAGGCTTTCCTTGAAGTAAATCACTTCTCCCATCTATTTACTCTGCTTACAGTGCAGAGGAGGAAAACATCTCTGTAACAAAAGAGATTAGAAAAAGAAAAGCATACATTGTTGATTTCTTCTAGAGTGAATGTGTGAATTTACGTCTATTGAGAATGTTGTTCATTTTATCTAAATTGCTGATTATATTCTGTAAAGTTGCTCAATTTATTATCATTTTAAAATCTGTAGAATCTATGGTACCTTCTCTTTCATTCTCAGTATTTTTAAGACTTTTGGGGTTTTGATCAGTGTGGCTAGAATTTTATTAATTTTATTGATTTCTCTCAAAAAATCAGCTCTTTGTTTCAATGATTTTCTCCATGGTTTTTCTGTTTGCTAGTTCCTGGATTTTTACGCTTCATTATTTTCTCTTTCTCCTTATTTTAGATTAGATTTGCTCTTTTTTACCCTTATATTTTTAAGATGTGACCATCAGTCATTGGGTTTGGATGATTTTGGACAATTTTTCTTTTGAATATAAACATTAAATGCTATAATTTTTCTCAAAGCACTGATTAAACTGCTTCTCACCAATTTTGAATCATTCCATTTTTTATTTAGTTTAAAATATTTTATAATTTACCTTGTGCATTTTTTCTTTGACCCATGAGTTATTGAGTTATTTGAAAGTACAATATTTAATTTCCAAATACCAATTTATGATATTTTCAGATATCTTTTGTTATTGATTTCTTGGTTAATCTCATTGTAGTTATCACGGTTTATAAGATTTTAATCCCTGAAATTTATGGAGACTGTGTAATAGCTCAGAATGTTATTTAGCTTTGTGAATGGTCCATGTACTCTTAAAATGAAAGACTATCCTTCTGCTGTTGAGTGGAATATTCCATAAATAACAAATATGTCAAGATAGCTCATAGTGTTGCTCAAATTTTCTATAATTATTGATCATTTTTTGCTGTTCTATCAATTACTGAGAGATAATTTTTTAAATGTCTAATTTTAAATGTGGGTTTGTTTCTCCTTTTATTTCTGTAATATTTTTGCTTTATTTATTTTAAAGTTCTGTTATCAAACAAATACATATTTAGTATGTTTTTATATTAATTTACCTCTTTATAATTATTAGATATCCCTCTTTGTCTTTGGTAATATATCCTATTCTGGAGTCTACTTTGCTTAATATTAATATAATATAATCATGTCAATTTTTTTCTGATTTGGTATCTCTATGGTATAACATTTTCATCATTTTACTTTTTACCTATGTGTGCCTTTATATTTAGTGCAAGTTTCTGGAAGATGGCATATTTGGAATATTTAGGCCATTTATATTTAATGTAATTATCAATATGGTTAGCTGTAAGTCTAATGTCTCTCTAATTGTCTTTTATTTGTTATAGTTGAATCTAATTCTATTTTCAAAATTTTCTACCCTTTTCGGATTAACTAAATATTTTTTAGGATTCTTTTTTATTAAATCACTGTCTTATTACCTATCCTTCTTTGTTTTAGTTTTAATTTTATCAATTGCTAAGAGTTTCTAATATATACATTTATCTTATCACAATTTACCTTCAAATAATAATATGCCAGTTTATATAATAGAGTAAGAATCTTCAAGCCATACACTTATATATTCTCATTTCATGTGTTTTGCTGTTGTCATTTATTTAACTTCTAAATGTTATTAACATCATAATATATAGCTATTATTTTTGCTCTTGACAATTATTTTTTATATTAAAGGAGAAAAAGTATCTTTTACACATTATCACATATTACTATTTCTGTTAATCTTCATTTATTTATGGACATTAAAATTTCCACCTCATATCATTTATCCTTAAGCCTAAAGAATTTCAATTAACATTTCTTGTAATGTAGGTCTGCTGGCTATGATTCCTCTTATCTCTAGTTTTTCTGAAAAAAGTATTAATTTCACTCTTCTTTTTTAGTAAAAAGTATCAAATTAATTGCAATATCTAGTTTTGTTTGTAAATTGCAGCTGTTGAACTGTTTTTATAACTTAAAATTTATGTTAGAGATTGGAAAATCTTGTAAAGTATCAAGGAGTAACTGCGAATAAAGCTATTGGACCATGCATTTACAAAATCCATGTTTAATAGTAAAAAGTTTCCAATTACACTACCTACTGAAGGAGAGAAATGTCCTTTACCTCTTTACTTCTAATTATAATATATTATTAGTTTAACACAATTTATTTATTTTCATCACTACTGCTATATGCCCAACAAAATTTTCTCAAATTTAAGCCTTTACTTTTTACCACTTAGGAATCATGACTTAACTGTTATTCTTACAATTTCCTTAATAAAACTTGAATTTTTTTTTTTTTTTTGAGACAAAGTCTCACTCTGTTGCCCCAGCTGGAGTGCTGTGGCGTCACCCTGGCTCACAGCATCCTCAAACTCCTGGCCTCAAGCAATCCTACTGCCTCAGCCTCCCGAGTAGCTGGGGCTACAGTCATAAGCCACCATGCCAGGCTAATTTTTTCTATATATTTTTAGTTGACCAATTAATTTCTTTCTATTTTTAGTAGAGACGGGGTCTCGCTCTTGCTCAGGCTGGTGGTTTCAAACTCCTGACCTTGAGCAATTTGCCTGCCTCGGCCTCCCATTGAAATTTAATTTTAACCTTGAAGCTGTTTAATCAATAAATATATGACATCACCACCACATCAGTTAAAAGGAAAAAGTGAAAAAAAACAAAAGTAGTATCTATATAATCAGCAAATTATCTAACAAGATATTTTAACTGTTTCAGGTTTATACTTCGCACAAGCAAGAATTAACTGGTTTCAAGGTACTACATGTTAGCTTCATGTTAACTTTGACCAGTCTGATGACTATGTGTCATGGTGATTGCCTCTTTGCTATAAATCTCCCATGTGTTTTTGAGCTTCTTTTACGTGGATATCTAAATTTTAAGCTAGACCAGGGAATTTTTATTCTATGATTTCCTCAAATAGTTTTTCCAACTCTTTTGTGATTCTTCTTCACCTTCAGGTATTCTTATAATTATTATATTTGGCCTCTTTACATACTCCTATGTTTCTTGTAGATAAAAAAAATCTTTATAGAATCAAGTAAACACAAATGCAAAATGTTAAATAATGATATTACCCCAATATCTCAAAAAACTCAAATCAGGAAAAAAGTGAAAATTAAAAGCACTCATTGACTAATATCATTTTGCTTTGAAAAAGATAGAAATAATTCTATTCCAAGAAATAAGCAAAAATTCTAAAAATATAATTAATATACTATATCTTTTTAAGTCAAAGAACATCTTTTTACTTCAGAGAAGACAATTTTTATTTTTATATTATTAATTTTCTTTCTCCAGAGCAAGACCCCAGTTTATACCATTATTTGAATAATGAAGTTACTAATCTAAAGTCATGTTTCCCCATAGGATGTTTTCATTTTAATATATTGGCTCTAAAATGGCAAATAACTAATTAGTTATAAAGAATTTATAGAATAGCAATGTTAATTTACAATGACTGTCAACAGACACTAAAAAACTTCTACAGTCAATATTGAAATTTACTAATAGGATTCTTCTATAAGATCAGACTTTCTTTGCTACATAATGCTATCATAAAATCCAGAGAAGAAACCATAGTGGGTTCTTCCAAGATTTCCTGTAGTTGCAGAGCCTGTTATTTCCTTCAGTCCTTTTTCAGTAGTTTGGCTTTTGCAGTATTTTCTTGATGCTTTTATTTTTCCTTTTGATTCTTTTCCAATTTCCAGGACAGTATAGCATTTCCTAGTATCAGTAGAGTTAGAGCCCAAATCACTGTTCTTTAAAAGCTATAAACGTCCTTTGTACCCCATTTTACAACACACTCAGCCCAAGTCTTTATATGAAACATCTTTACAGTGGTCCTAGGAATTGCTGAGTACTCATCTCTAATTTTGTTTTGGGATTATTAAAGAACCAATCAAAATTACAGATGAGTAGCCGTTGTTTGTTACTCCTTTAGTTTTACCATATACTTTTGGGAAAAAGTTTAAATTCTCCTCTGAATCTCAATTTTGGACCCAAATGTCAATAAAGAGAGGCCAGATGAAAGTGCCTCTCATACTTCAGGAATAAATATTCCTTCTTCTGTCTAAAGCTAGACCTGTGACCAGACCTGTGTAGCACCTGAACCTACAGCTGGTGGTGCTTCTGACATTTACACTCTATTCTTTTTTTTTTCCCCTCCTTCCTTAAGTTTACTCCCTTGTTCACTCTTCTTTCCCTTCCCTAAGACAGTCTCTTACCCACAGGGTCACATTTATCCCCAATCTTTGGCCTTGGTGGCTGATATGGGTCCCTCATTCCACAGAAGACACTGCAGGGCTCACGGTGTAGAGGATCTCTGTGAATTGGACCCCACTTTGCCATACCACATAATACTATGGGCTCTGTGTCCACTTCCATTGGGACAGAAAGAAAATACGGCAACAGCTACTACCAGCTTCCCTTATGTCATACCGTGGGTCTGGGTACAGACCCCACTCCCAGCTCACCTCCAGACTAAAAGCAGGAAGGCAGTTGCTATCATTTTTGAAATATACTTTCTCTGGGCATAGAATTCTAGTTTGACAATGTTTTATTTACAGCACTCTAAAATTGTAATTTTTAAAATTTTTCATAATTTCTGACGAGAGGTCAACTGACATTACTGCCTTTGTTTCTCTGTACGTAATGCATCCTTTTGTTCTGACTACTTTTATTTTTTTCTTGTTATTACAATTGGACGTGCTTTGGTATGATTTTATTTCTATTTATTCTGCTTTGGGTTTACTAAGTTTCTTAGATGTGTGGGTTTATGGTTTTCATCAAATTTGGAAAATTTTCAGTGGCCATTTCTTGAATTTTTTTTTCCTGTTACTTCTACTTTTCATTTTAGGTCTCCATTTACATAATATTTGACTACTTGATATTATCACACAGTCACTGATGATTTTTGTATTGTTTTCTCCACTTTCTGATTCATTTTTTTAGATTTTATTCTTTTATCTTCTAGTTCACTTATCTTTCCTTTTGTAGAGTCTAATATGTTTCAGTGTCTAACTTGAGATTTTTTTCATCTTTAGTTTTATTTTTGTCTTTTTCATGTTTTGTATTTCTCTTTTCATCATGTTTATATTTTTCTCTACATCCTTGTCATATGTAGCATATTTATGACAGTGTCAGTGTTCTTTCCTTTAATTTTATCATTTCACTTATTTCTGAGCTTATTTTTATTGATTGATTTTTATCTTAGTTATGAATCATATAATCCTATTTCTTTCCATTCCTGGTAATATTTTATTGTATTCTAGATAATGTTGTTCATGTTGGGCATTTTGGTATTCCTTTAAAGAACGTGGGGCTTTGTTCTGGCGTGCAATTTTACTTCCTAAGATGTCAATTCATTCAAGGCTTTCTTTCATGTTTTGATAGTGTTTGTCCAGCCTTTTTTTTCTAGTTTAATTAGTCTGCTTTATTGAGATGAGACCCTTCTAAGAACTCTATCTAATGACCTATCCTTATTTGGTCTCTCCACATGGCTGGTAGCAGCACAAACTATTCATATACTTGTGTAAAGCCTGGGAAATTGCTTTATGATGGTTTAATCATGGGCTTTTGTACATACCCAGAGCAGCACTTGGCCAAAATCTCAAAGGGACCCTCTGCAGATCTGCAGAACAGTTTTTCTGTGTAGACTCTTCCTTTCAATTACCATATCCAACAAATTCTAGGCTCCTTGGCCTGCCTGAACTCCATTGTCTATTGAGGCAGAGATTGAGACTGCTAAGCTTTGTTTGGCTTCACCTTCCTTATGCTGCAGACCAGAAACTACATCCAGGAAGTATGTTTGCTCAGCCACAGGGCTTGCCTCATTATTTTTTCCTTTTCTTGAGCATTGCTTTCCTACTCTGTCAAAGACATTGGCTAGTTTTCTCGTTTTGTAGGGAAAGCAATTCCTATAATGGTTAATCCTTTAAGGCAAAAAATGGAATTAGCTAATTTTTTTTAACCCATATAGCCTTATAATATAATGTCATGGTTTTGTTTTGAAACAAATAATTTCAAGCCTCGTTACATGATATGTACAACTTTCCTGTTTTTTAAATATTTTATGTAACAATTTATATATCTCATCATTTAAAACTTGTTAGAATTTAACTTTAAGCCAGATGGGCCTGATTTGCTTATTTTTTATTTTAAATCACTATTTAAATTTTTTCCTTAATAGCAACTTTTATTTCAAAGTCTCTTTCTGTTTTCATTCTGTATTTTCATCTTCTCTTTTATTTGTTTTACCTTGCCAAAATTTTGTCTCTATTATGTGCTTTTTTTCCAAGAAACCAATTTTTTAAAAATATCAGTATCTTTTGAGTTTTACTGTGGTCATTTTTCTCTATTTCATTGAGTCTAACAATTATTTATCTAATATTTTGTCCTACCTTCTTATTTGGGGTTTATTCTGTTGTTCTTTTTCTAGCTTTTTATTTCTCCAATCTTTATTATTTTCTGATAAAATAATTTTAAATATTTAAAAATTAAAAAATTGCAGAAAAACTGGAAACCATTATGAATATGCAGTTGACACAAGGGTAAGTCCACAAATTTAGAGATATATACAGACACACAACACTTTCTAGTAATGAGAGAAATGATATATCATTTTATTTTTATCAATTTGCCAAATATTAAAGAGTTGTATAATTTAATGAATCAATAAGACTTGGGGTAGGGGACCAAAAGTACTCACATATTACTGATGGATGTTTAACTTGGTGCAAGTATTTCAGAGGGATGGCAATGTTGAGTGAAATTAAAATTGTGCATGCATAAAATCCAGCAGTTCCATTCATAGATATAATCTCTAGAGAAGATCTACTGGAATATAAACTCCCTGAGAGCAGAGCCTTTTGTTTCTTTTGCTCACTGATGTTTCCTGGGTACCTAAAACACTGGTATGACATTTATTTGGCATTAACATATATTTGTTGAATTAAATAACTCTCTGACATGAGTATTACAAATAGATGTATAGAAGCATGTCTGTTGCCCCATGATTTGCAATAGCAAAGAGACCTTCATTAGATTTATTACCAAGGGGATAGATTAGCAAAATGTGTTGATAGCATTCAGTGGAATACTGTAGTAAGCATGAAATGACACGGCTAGGTCTATGTGGAGTGAAGAGTAAACATCAGTACAAGAGCAAAGCAATATATCAATATAAAATAACAAAAAGTACCTATAAAGTAGAACTTTACATTTCGAAGGAGACATACATTTTAAGGTCATGAATTAAAGCATTTGGAGTGGGTAGAATAATGAAAATAGAGATAATAGAAAACTAAAAAAAAATCCCAATAAAATAAAATGAAGCCACAGAGGAGCCCTGCATTGACTGATAGTGAGGTGCTATATTCAGGTCTGCATTATGCCTTTGAAGCCCAAGAAATAAATGTATGCACATGTCATTTGAACTTGTTTTGCCTCTTTAAACATACAATTCAATTTACTAGTGACAGTTTTTCAAGAAGGCCTTAGATTACAAAATTACCCCTTTGCTAAGAGAATTGATGCTGTGCCTCAAACCAGGAATTTCTTTGAGATTAATTTACAATTAACAATCTGGCTTGCCAGTGTATGCCAGACAGACCACCTGTTTGTTTAGGTTATATAAATCCAACATTTTGAGCAATAGCATCATTTTACAAAATAATTGAGGAACTGAGTAGCCATGGAAATAATGCACAAAAACTACATATTTTTATGTAACTCATTAAGTCAGATTGGCATCTAGAAACTGAAAGTTATCATCATTGACAATTGTATACTGGCCCATTAGCACACATGTGAAATGACTGCTGACTAGGCCCGACTTGCAATAACCAGGCATCCATCCCACCTCGGTGGAGCCGGCACCTCTGTGGCTGAGCTGGAGTGATGAATGTCGGACTCCCACAGAGAGGCACCATCCTCCAACATTCTAGGGTAAGAACATAGCTGGCTGGAGGAGAGCAGAGGCACACAGAGAGGAAGTGAATGGCTTATTGTGCTTGGACTTCTCCAAGAGGTGAAGAAAAGAGACCAGAAAGCAAAGCACAAGGGGAAAAAGGAAGATGACAAAAGAGCCTTTATTTTAAAGGGCCTATTCAAAGTGCAGTTCTCTTTTGAGATAAGCATAGCACTTACAAGAAGTGGGTTTGTCTCTTTAATAATTTCACACTGTTCATGTGGTCATTTTAGAGATGGACATTTTAAATGAAGGGCCCCCATTTTCTCTTAGCCATAATTAGGAAGGGAAGGATTTTGGGAAATGATGACAACATTTTTACTGTTTAATCACACTGAGGATTTTGACTCTACCTAAAATTTTTACTTTCCAATTGTATGTATTTATTATTTATATGCACATAATTCTAAAAAGGATTTGAAGTGATTACATCCTTGCAGTGTATCTTCCAGGATAATGTGTATTTTCTTATGACTCCTCTCTAATACTTTAATAGAGTCTCAAATAAAAACCTTACACTCATAAGAATGAGTGGAGTTTAGAAGTCCTTTCATACAACATGGTGATTATAGTTAGCAACCGTGATTCTGTACTTGAAACTTACTGTAAGAGTAGATTTAAAGTGTTCTCACCACAAAAAGTAAGGATATGAGGTAATGCATATGTTAATTAACTCAGTTTAACCATTCCACAATGTATATATATGTTAAAATATCATGTTGTACACCATAAGTATATACAATTTTTGTCAATTAAGAATAACCTAAAAAAGAAATCCTTTAGCTAATCATGATTTATCCTTTATTTGTTTTGCTTAAGAATATGAATATATTTTCCTAGTAAAAATTCTAAAAAAATATAATAATAATAAGCCACAGGGACTCCTAGCGAAGAAAACATTAGGCAGCAAACAACTGAAAAGTTTACCCACTGTCCTAAGCAGCTGTGGGGATTTATTGACTTATTCCCAATGGTGGCAATGGTGGCAGAACCATGGCACTGCCCCCACGATGTTGGCTTTTACTCAGGCTTCCTTTTAAGGTCATTGCAATGGCTTTCGCTTTTCTTCCTCCACTTGGATATTTTACAATAGCTTTTAAAAGTTTCTGGGATTGAGTTTCATTTGTTTTGATTTACAGTCTTGAGCCCATCACTGTTTCCATGAAACGGGAAAACATTGATTGCTTTGGGCCTTGTTTACATGTTTCAATCTTGGATCGGGGTGTTCAGTTTCACCCAAGCATATTGGTTGACAGATGGAGAAGAGACTTCTCCCAAAGCAAAACCATGTACCTTAGAAAGGGAGAGTAGATGCTGTGGAGTGAGATAATAGATGTCCACTCTAGACTCCTTTGATGACTCCTTCCAAATGCTGACTCCCTCCCAACTCCTTGAAGATCATCACTGTCCCAGTTTTTTGTGGCCATTCATCCAGACATTTCTTCTGCAAATGTACGTAAAATATTGAATATGAAGAGAGAGATTTTTATTGTGTATTTTATTCTTATTTTTATGTATTTTTACATTAAATGAAGAAATATTTTCTTCCACTTGCTTTTTTACACTTTATCATTAAGAGCTAATCATGTTAGTATGTATGGATCTATCTTTACAATGTAAGTAAATAGAGATCTATCTCAAAAAAGCTGATACCTATACATCTACCTTAACAACTACTGTATAATTTTATACAATATACTTATTTTACAGTATATTTATATTTTAACTACAGAATATTTTACTATTCAATTAATGGACACTAAGAATGTTTCTCTCTCCTTCTCTCCCTCTCTTTCTTTCTGTCTCCTGCTTTTAGTATAAGCAATGCCATAATGAACATGCTTGTACAAGTACACATGAGAGAATTTCTTTAGGGTCAACCTGTACCTAGAAATGGCATTATTAGATAACACCATATTCCTTTCAAAATGTCTGCCAATTTATACTCATAGTAATTTTCAATTTATTTTATGGCAGTATATGAGACTGTTTGCTGGCAATACCTACAGTGCTTGATATAATCGACTTGTAAGTTTTGCTAAAGGATGAAAACCATGGTATCAGATTTTTTAATTTGAACTCCTCTGTTTAATATTGAAGTCCATAATTTTGTCATTTGCTTTTTATTTTCCATGAATTGCCCATGCATATGCTTTGCTCAGTCAATAAATATCTTTCTTTTACCGATTTGTAGAATTTTCTTATGTATTCTGAATACCAATTTTTTGTCTATTATGTAAGCAATACATACTATTACCCAGTCCACCATTTATGTTTTTAATTTATGTTTTATTCTCTTATGACTTTTAGAATATTTGCCATATGAGCATAGACATGTGCTCATATATTTCCTTAATTTCTGAATAGTTTTATCTTTTACATTCTTACATTTGAGACACTAATTCATTTAGAAATTGTATCATAAATGGTAGGATGTGGCATCTATATTCATATTTTTTTTTTATTTTTGTGGCACTGCTTAATGGAATGTATATCCTTTCCTAACTTATTTGAAATACAGACTAAATTCTTATGTATGCCTGACTCTGGAGTCAAAATACTAGGGTTTTAAAATTTTGTCTTCTACCTTCTAGGGTAAAATCCTTTTTGCCCTTCTTTTGTTAAAATTCTCTTGTCTATTCTGATTCCATGAAAACTAAAAATCAACTTGTCAGTGGCCATGAGAAGCATTTATTTGTGCATTGGATTGGGATAGACTGAAATTATAGACAAATCAAGGAAAATGGACATTTTTACAGTATTAAGTATTCTCAGACATTAACATATTACAGTTCTCCATGTATTCCGGTTTTCTTTTTGGTTACTAAGTAAAGTTCTATAGATTTTTTTTCCAAAGAGATATAGTGTATCTCTTGATAGATTTTTTTTTTCTAAGAACCAATAGTTTTTTAATTTTGTTTTCATATTACTGATAAACTGAAAAAGTATTAATGAAAACATGTATTGAAGTAAAATAGGCAAAAAGAAAATATACATACTGTAAGCATACAGCTTGATGAATTTTCACAAACAAAACCCACCCATGTAACCATCACCGAGATCAAGATACTGAATGTTACCAGCACTTCAGAAGCCACACTGTGCTTCCTTCTAAACAATATCCAATTCCAGATGAAAAACCACTGTCCTAAATTCTTACAGCACACATCAGCTTTGTTTGTTATGATAACTGGTATAATCGAAAACATAATGAGCATACTCTTATGTGCCTGGCTTCTTTTACTCAGGATGTGTGCAATTTTCACCCACATTATTGCATGTAGTTATGGAGATTTTAATTTATATCCTTGCTGTATTATATTCTACTTAATTAATATTAATATATAATCATTTATTTAATAATTCTACAACTAATGGTTATTTGGATAGTATATTTTTAGTTTATTGTGAATTGTGAATATTCTGCCCAGTGAATTTTGATGAACATTTATGTGCATTTATCTGGGGTATATACCTAGGATTGAAATTGCTGGGTCATAGAAAATTCACGTCTGGCTGTAGTAAACATTGCCACAGATTTCCAGAAGGCTTTTGCCAATTTATACTCTCACCAGTGATGGAGGAAGATTCTGTTTACTTCACATCCTGGATGACAATTGTCATTTTCCATCTGGTAGTTGTGCAGCGATCTCTCATTGCGATTTTAATTTGCATTCATTTAATGTCTAATAAAGTTGAGCTACTTTTTACATTTTATTGCCATGTTGTTAGCCTCTTATGTGAAATTTTGTCTCAAGTCTTTTGCCATTTTTAAAAATTGATTTGTCTTTTTCTTACGAATTTAGAATTTTTTTGTATTTACTTAATATGGGTCGTTTGTTGGATACATGTATTGTGTTTAGGTTCTGTGGTTGCTTTTTTGATCTCTTCATAATGTCTTTTGATGAACTAAAGTTCTTAATTTTAATATATTTCAGTTAAATATTTATTTCTTTTATGGTAACTGCTTTTTGAGGTCTGTTTAAGAAAATTTCGCCTATTTGAAGATCATATTTTCTCCTATATTTTCCTCCAAAAACTTTGTTTTACCTTTTATGATTATATCTTCAGTTCATTTGAAATTATTTTTTTTTATTTCAAAATAATAAAGGGGTAAAAATGTTTTTGTTACATGGATACTTTGTATAATGCTTAAGTTGGGGCTTTTAGTGTGCTGGTCAGCAGAATAATATGAGCTTCCCAATGTCCCTCTTTCTTTGTTTCTAATGTCCTTTATATCTCTATGTACCTGTGTGCCCATTGTTTAACTCCGAATTTTTAGTGAGTACATGTGGTGTTTGTTTTTCCATTCCTGAGATACTTCATTTAGAATAATGGTCCAAGTTGCTTCAAAGAGCATTATTTCATTCCATCTTATGTTTGAATAGCACTCCATGGTGTATATATACACCACATTTTCTTAATCCACTCATAAATTGATGGGTACTTAAATTGATTCCACATCTTTGCATTTGTAAATTGTGCTGCAATAAATATTCAAGTGCAGATGTCTTTTTGATAAAATGGCTTCTTTTACTTTGGGAAGATATCCAGTAATGGGATTGTTGGATACAACGGTAAGTCTACATTTATTTCTTTGAGGAATCTCCATACTGTTTTCCATACAGATTGTGCTAATTTGCAGTCCCACCAACAGTATAAGTGTTCCTTTCTCTCTGCATCCACGCCAGCATCTATTGTTTTTGAACTCATTAATAAAAGCCATTCTAACTGGGATAAAGTGATATCTTACTGTGGTTTTAATTTGCATTTCCCTGATGATAAGTGATGTTGAACTTTTTTTTTATGTTTCTTGGCCATTTGTCCATCTTTTTTTGAAAAACTTACGTTTATGTCTTTTGCTCACTTTTTAATGGGGTTGTTTTTATTTCTTGTTGATTTGTTTGAGTTCTTTGCAGATTTTCTATATTAGTCCTTTGTTGGATATATAGTTTATGAATATATTCTCTCATTCTGTAAGTTATTTATTTACTCTGTTGATTATCTCCTTTGCTGTGCAGTAGCTTTTTAATTTAATTAATTCCCATTTACTTATTTTGGTTGTTGCTGTATTTGCCTTTGGGGTCTTAGTCATAAATGATTTGCCTAGGTCGATGTCTAGAAGAGTTTTTCCTACATTTTCTTGTAGAATTTTTATGGTTTCATGCCTTACATTTAAGTATTTTACCCATCTTTAATTAATTTTTGTGAATGATGAGAGATACGGGTCCTGTTTCATTCTTCTGCATGTAGCTATCCCACTTTCCCAGCACCATTTATTGAATAGGACTTCTTTTGCCTGGAATACCAATACTGTGCTCTTTTTATTACTATAACCTTGAGGTATAATTTGAAGTCAGGTAATGTGATGCCTCTAGATTTGTTCTTTTTGCTTAAGATTGCTTTGGCCACTGAGTCTCTTTTTTGGTTCCAAATGAAGCTTAGAGTTACTTTTTCTAGATCTGTGAAATGTGATGTTGGCACTTTGATGGGAATTTCATTGAATCTGTAAATCACTTTGGGAAGTATGGACATTTTAACAATGTTGATTCTACCAATTCATAAGCATAATATGTTTTTCCATTTGTTTGTATCATCTATAATTTCTTTCCTTGCTGTTTCATAGTTATCCTTTGAGTGATCTTTCATTTCTTTGGTTAAGTATATTCCTAGGTATTTCATTTTCTTTATAGCTATCATAAATGATATTGAGTTCTTAATTTGATTCTTGGTTTGACCATTATTAGTATATATTAATATTATAGAAATGCTACTGATTTGTGTACATTGATTTTGTAACCTGAGACTTGGCTGACTTTATTTACCTATTATAGGAGTCTTTTGATATAGTCGTTAGGGTTTTCAAGGTAAAAGATCATATTGTCAGTGAACGGATAGTTTGACCTCCTCTTTCCAGATTAGAATAATCTTCATTTCTTTCTCATGCCTGATTGTTCTGGCTAGGAATTCCAGGACTATGTTGAATAGAAGTGGGCACTCTTGTCTTGTTCCAGTTCTTAGGGGTAATGCTTTCAACTTTTCCCCATTCAGTATGATGTTGGCTGTGGCCTTGCTCTATATGGCTTTTATAATTTTGAGGTATATTTCTTCTGTGCTTAGTTTCTTGAGGGTTTTTTTTTTATCATGAAAGAGTGTTGCATTTTATCAAATGCTTTTTATGCATCTACTGAGATGATCAAATAGTCTTTATTTTTGCTTCTATTTATGCATTGTATCACATTTATTGATTTATATATGTTAAACCATCCCTACATCCCTGGGATGAAATCCGCTTGATCATAGTGAATTATCTTTTTGATGTGCTATTGATTTCAATTTGTTAGTGTTTTGTTGAGGATTTTTGCATCTATGTTCATACGAAATATTGGTCTATAATTTTCTTTTTTCTTGTGTCCTCTCCTGACTTTGGTATTAAGGTGATACTAGCTTCATAGAATGAGTTAGAAAGGATTCCCCCTTCTAAAAGTTATGGAATAATTACTGTATGATAGTTTCCAGTTCTTTGTAGGTCTGGTAGAATTCAGCTGTGAATCTGTCGGGTTCATGGCTTTTATTTGTTGTGAGATTTTTTTTATTACTGTTTCAATCTTGCTACATGCTATTGTTCTGTTCAGGATTTCTATTTCTTACTGATTCAGGCTTGGGAGGTTGTGCATTTCCAGGAATTTATTCATTTCCTATATGTTTTCTAGTTTGTCTGTATGGTGGGGGTTTTCATAGTAATTATAGATATTTTTTACTTCTGTGGTATCAGTTTTAATGTCTCCTTTTTTCTGATTGAGTTTATTTGAGTCCTTTCTCTTCTATTTCTGATTAATCTGGCTAGTGATGTATCGATTTTGTTTATTTTTCAAAGAACCAACTTTTTGTTTCATTAACCCTTATATTGTTTTTTTTTGGTTTCCATTTCATCTAGTGCTGGTCTGAGCTTTGTTATTTCTTTTCTTCTGCTGTCTTTGGGTTTGATTTGCTCTTCTTTTTCTAGTTTCTCGAGATGCGATCATAGGTTGTTAATTGTGGTCTTTCTATCCTTTTGATGGAGGAATTTAAGGTTATGAACTTCCCCTTAGTACAGCTTTTGCTGTATCCCACACATTTTGAAAACTTGTGTCTCCTTTGTTGTTAAGTTTGAGGAATCTTTTGATTTTCATCTGAATATCATTATTGATCCAAGGATCATTAACCAACAGGTTGTTTAATTTCCATGATTTTGTATAGATTTGAGTGTTTCTCTTGGAACTGATTTTTAGTTTTATTACACTATGATCTGATAAAGTATATGGTATGATTGAGATTTCTTTTTTGAATTTGATGAGATTTGTTCTGTGGCCTAAGGTATGATCAATCTTGAACAATGTTCCATGTGCTGATGAGAAGAATGTATATTCAACAGTTTTGGGGTAGAATGTTCTGTAAATGTCTGTTAGATCCATTTCTTCTAGAGTCTCATTTAGGTACAGTATTTCTTTATTGATTTTCTGCTTTGATGATCTGTCCAGTTTTGTTAGTGGGGTGTTGAAGTACTTGGAAATTATGATGCTACTGTTTATTTCTTTGCTTAGGTCCATTAGAATTTGCCTTATGAATCTGAGATCTCTTGTATTAGGTGCATATATATTTAAGATTGGAATGTCTTCTTATTAAATTGCTCCCTTTACCATTATATTATGACCATCTTTATCTTTTTTTACCATTGTTGGTTTGAACTCTATCTGATATAAGAATGGCTACACCTGCTAGCTTTTTGCATGGAATAATTTTTTCATCCCTCTATGTTGAGTCTGTGTGAGTGCTTGTGAATTAGATGTGTTTCTTGGAGACAGCATTTATTTGGCTTGTTTTTTCATTCATTTTTCCAGTCTTTGTCTTTTAAGTCAGGCATTAGTCTGTTCATGTTTAGTGTTCGTATTGATATGTGAGATACCATTCTCTTCATCATGCTGAGTGATATCTTGTTGTTTTGTTTTCCTTCTTGTACTGTTGTTTTATAAGAGCTCTGAGCATTAATTTTCAGGTGTTTTTACATTTCAGGTGTTTTACATTTTTACATGTGTTTGTCCATGTATAATACAGTTCTGAGTATTTCTTGTACTTCATGCCTAGTAGTGACAAATTCCCTTATTGTTTGCTTGTCTGGAAAAGTCTTTATTTCTCCATCATTTATGAAACTTAGTTTTGAAGAATACAAAATTCTTGGCTGATAGTTGTTCTGTTTTAGAAGACTAAAAATGGGACCCCAATCCCTTCTGGCTTGTAAGGTCTCCACTGATATGTCTTCTGTTAGCGTGATGGATAGTCCATTATAGGTTAATTGCTGCTTCCATTTTGTAGCTTGTAGAATTTTCTCCTTCATTTTGACTTTGTCTAAGTTGATGACAGCTTGCCTTGGAGATGTCCTATTTCCTATGAATCTTCCCAGTGTTCAATGACCGTCTTGTATCTTGACATCTGAATTTTGGCAATACCAGGGAAGTTTTCCTCAATAATTCCCTCAAATGGATTTTCTATGCTTTTTAAATTTTCTTCTTCTGCCTCAGAGATACTTACAATTCATATATTGGCTTGCTTATACTCCGGTATTTCTCTGAGGGATTGCACATTCTTTATTCATTTTCTGCATCTTTGACTTATTGAGTTAGTTTGAAAGCCTTATCTTCAAGTTCTGAGATTCTTCTACTAGGTCTAGCCTGTTGTTTAGTCTTTCTACTGTATATTGAAATTCTGTAAATGACTTTCATTTTTTTTAAGGACTGTTATATCCTGTCTTATGTTGTGTAGGTCTTTAGGGATATTTTTATTTTTTCATTGATGTCCTGATATTTTTTTTGGCTTCTTTGTGTTGATTTTCAACTTTTTCTTCATTTCCATTCATCTTTTTTGCTTTCTATTTTCTGAATTCCATTTCTGGCATTTCAACAATTTCCTTTTAATTGAGATCTGTTCCTCTAGGTCTACTGTGATCTTTGAGGGTGTTCAACTAGCTTGTTGTTTTCATGTTGCATGAGACATTTTGTAGGTTTCTTCTCATCTGAAACCTCTTTTCTGAGCTCAGGGTAGATAGGTTTGTGGTGCAATTGTTCTTCACTGGGAACTCTCCTACTTAGTGAGAAGAAGAAAAGGTCCCTAGATGGTGCTTTTGTGACCTACTCTGAAAGACTGACCTAGCAAGACAGGGGTGTATACTGAGAACCTATAATGTAGCTGTTCTGTGTTGTCCATTACCCTGTGATCATCAAAGTCCCAACTGGTGCTGGATGATCTTCATGCAGAGTAGTGGATTATTCCACAGGCTGTTTTTGGAAACTTGGGTGGAAGGCTGGGAGAGTCCGTCTCCATGGAGGCTGACATGATGAGAGATTGTTCTGCCTAGGCCTCTCTGCAGCAGTGAGTGGCAGGTGGGCAAAGCTGTCTGTGTAGTGGTCATGGTTGTCAGAGCTGCAGGCCTGACAAATTCAATTTCTTTAGTATGTATAAGATGGATTATTAAGATTTTCTATTTCATCTACCACCATGGTAAATTATATTTATTTTTTGTGCATGATAATTTCGTCTATTTTACACAAATTATCAATTTTATGATATAATATTATCTTCTTTTTAAATATGGAGAATCTATATGTGATGTCTACTTTTCATTTGTGACATTGATAAATTATGTTTTCTCTCTTGTTTATGGATAGATCTTCTAAGGGCTTTATTAATTTTGTTGGTCTTTTCACAAAAAATATTTTGGCTTTGTTTATTATCTTTACTGTGTATTTGTCTATATCATTAATTCATGTTATTATCTTTTTTATTTCTTTCTTTCAATTTCCTTAGATTTGATTTGTTGGTTTTCCTAGCATTTCAACATTGAAATTAGCAGTATTGTGTTTCAACTTTTTTTTTCTTTAATGTATGTATTTAAGGTCAAAATGTAATGAAAATATTGTTAGCTATATTCCATAAATTTTGATGAATTATCATTAGTCAGTTTTAAACATTTTATAATATCAATTTTGACTTTTTTATGCCATCATATATTTAGAAGTATATTTTTAATTTTCAGATATAGAATATTTCCTCTCATCTTTTGTTGTTGATTTCTAACTTACTTCCAATATGATAAAAAGATATAAAAGTTTTGAGTTTTTAAATATTTGTTTAGGTTCACTTTTTGCACCAGCTTATGGTATCTTTTGATAAACATTTCTTGTATGCTTGGGAAAATGTGAATTATATTATCATTACATACAGTGTGCTCTCTACATTAATTAAGCCAAGTTTGTTAACTGTGTTTCTCAGATCTAGTATATCTGTACTGACTTTTTCTTCTCTATCATCTTTTGAGTAGGTGTGTTAGTCTCTCACTATAATTGTTGCATTTGTTAATTTTTTCTTTCATTTTTGAAAATTTTGCTATATACATTTTTGATGCTATATTTTTGGGTGCATACAGATTTAGGATTGTGATGTCTTCTTGTTAGGATGACTAATTTATAAAATGCCTCTTCATATTATCACCTCTAGTGATGTTTCTTGCTTTTAAGTCTATATTGTTTGATAATAGTTGTTAAGCACTGTGAAGAATCTGGGATTTTGCCCTACTTTCAAGCTAACAAGTTAGCCTACCATCCTTTCATGGATACTGATAGAAGACACAAGTTTCCTTACTTAGAGATAAAGGACTCTCACAGCAGTAGCAGGAAAAAGAGAATAAGAATTTTATTACTTTGTTACCCCAAACTCCAATTTCCACTGGGTATTGAAATCCCCTGGACACTGTTGGATTTTAGCTTAGCCAAATCACCAGTGCCCCAGGCTTGTGTGAATCAAAGGCTTTATTCATCCAGTGGCTTTACCTCAGGTAATGAAGAAAGAAATAAAATTTCTCCCACAGGACAAGTTGTATTTATCCATTTGGAATTCACTAAGCTTTTTGAAAATGTGAGTTGGTGTTTTTAATCAGTTCTAAAAATTTTTCATGATTGGCAGACTTTTTTTATATGTCTCCTTATGCAGTTTTCTATTAATCCTCTTATTTTTAGCCCTGCTTTACACAATTTATGGTGCCTTCAATTTCTGACTCTTTTAGGGGTTATCCAATATCAATTGGCTTGCTTTTCTTTAGGATTACTCCCTGGAGACACTTGGTGCTCACTACTCTTAATTCTTCTAAAGTCTCTCTACTTTCTATTTTCTAAAAAATTGTTGATACCTTTATCCACTGTTCTTTTCTTTTTGTCCAGGATGTCTATTTTATTCTTTGTAACTATTTTTTGAGGGATTTTAGAGAGAAATCATAGATAAATCATGTATTTATTCCATCATATATAACTTGAATTCTTCAGTCCATTATTTTACATTTTTAAATTTTATTTGGCTTTGTGTATGTCTCTTGTAATCATCACTTAGTTGGATGTACATTCAGATTGAGTGTTTCTATATTTTAGGTGAGTTTAAAACATTCACATTATTTATTATTTCACATTTATTAGTAGTATACTGTTTTGGGGGAGAGGAGTGAGCAGGATATACAACCAGATAACTGCCTTGTCTCTCTTCTCCAAACTCCCACAATGAATATCCTTGTTCAGAATAAGATATTTCATTCTATACTGCTTGGCTCTGGGGTTAGGGGGTGGTAGAGAGGGGTCTTTCTGTTTGGTTTCTTTTACTCTGTTACTCAAGTTGATCACCCTGTTTATTTCTGAGGATTTCCTTTTGTTCATGCATTCTATCACTGGTGGTCATGTTCAAATAGCAATACCCTTCTGCAGCAGTACAGTACAGACACCTAGAGTGTGTCCAAGTGTGCAGGCCATACTGAGGCATACCACTCATTCTATTTTTCAATCTTTTACAGATTTCTCCCATGCTCTGAATCACTAACATTATTCATCTCAGTTTTGAGCAATGCTACGTATATATTATTTATAGGATTTGGTGCAGGAAGTGAGACTGCTCATGTTGGATGTGATGAGTCTGCCCTCTTAAAACTAAATCCCTTAAGCATTGCCACATTTAGATACTTGATGTCTCAGTTATTCATTAATGAAAATTAAACTCTTCTGCTTTTTATATTGACTAGTAGAATTTGAGCTCCCTATTCCAAAAGCTATTAAGGATTCAATTAAAATTCTCTCATACAGTATGAATAGTATATAATGCTATAAATCATGTGGGTTCTGTAAGATAATATGGTTTTCCTTTCCTTTAAAAAACATAACCCATTTTTAATTTCTAGATAATACTATGCTGGTAGCTGAAATCTAATGTTATCTGTGATTGGCTACTTTTTTTCTAATCTATAGAATCTTAAAATTCTTGCTAATTCCTGATGAAAGTACATTTTGAGACTGATTTGGGAGATTACATTCTATCATCAGCTATTTTGGGGGATAATATGATAATCCAGTTCTCAACTAAGAAATTTAGGTTCTTTGTGATAGTTAAATCTTCATTAGTGCATTCAACTTTTCCAATTTCCAGACTTGTCTACTTCTAGAAAAATAATTAATTTTGCTTAGTTTGCTTTTCAAAAAAATATTCTTATAAAGATTCTTTTCAGTCATCCTTCTCAATTCTTGGTACCGAGAGCCTTTTGAAAGACTAGCGATGGAAGATGGTACATACGTGCACAGTCTGGGGACACATGCATCCCATATCTAACACTGAGTAAAGTGTTGAAAGTTTTTGGTAGATGCAGTTGTACTAAATTTAGTGAGGTGTAGATAGGCTTTGAGTTGTAGAAGCTCTGCCTGTATTTCATTTAAATTTAACTGCAGAAGAGTCAAAATTTTCAAATAGAATCATGATTTAAAAGCAGAGGTTTATAAGAAGAATTCTTAGGATTGACAGTCAGGCTATTATGGGGAAACAAGCAAATGAAGGTGCAACTGGAGAGAAGGAAACAAGCACAGAAAGAGAAGTAATCCTCTTGCAAAATCTGACAGCCTCGGAACAGCAAAGTTCTCAGATCACACATTGAAGGGATCTTAATCAAGAGTTTAGATTGAGAGATACAGGTTGTATCTCTAGACAGCTTATATATATATACATTTATTCTACATATGGAATCACATTATACCCTAATGTTTTTGTATGAAGAAAGATAGAAAAAAATGTTTCTTTATATGACCAAAGAAGTGTTTGAGAGAAAAATGGTATTGGTGGAGGTTAGAAATAGGTAGCAAGAGCCATTTCTTCTCCTCCCACCCATTAAGTGTCAGTCTGGTTCTCACTTCACAGCCCTCCTTCCTTCCACTCTGGCGTCTCTGTATTGCTGTGATGCTCCATCTTTCCGGCTGGTGTGTGGATAGCAACAAGTCTTGTGTTTGTGTGTTTATGCACACTAAGACACACATAAAAATATAGATAATATAGATACATGTGTTTTTCCTTTACGATAGTCTAGACTAACCCCCTCCCTTTTTGGCCCTGTGCTGATGTAGCACATTGGGG
Organism: Lepilemur ruficaudatus; assembly: GCA_963574885.1. Classification (NCBI taxonomy): domain Eukaryota; kingdom Metazoa; phylum Chordata; class Mammalia; order Primates; family Lepilemuridae; genus Lepilemur; species Lepilemur ruficaudatus. The sequence goes on from CAUYRT010010515.1 coordinate 40,171, forward strand.
TCTCATTCAGGAAAGGTTTGCTCAGGTTACATTTCTTTGAGCTTCAACGGATTCCAGATGACTATCTTAAAGAAGTGGCAATAACAATGAAAAGCTGATAAAGAAGCAAATTTGATGCACATCTGTCAGGCCCCACACTTCTACACAGTGCTATTAAGTTGCATTTGCCTTAGTTTTCATTGTTCTCTATTTTTCCCCTCACTTCTCAGTTATATAAAGCAAACAAAATGTAACAAGAAATGATGGATATTTTTCTCTGCCCATTACCTTTTCTCAGATACATAAAAGGCATGATTTTGCCATCAACTTAGCCCCATATTAGAAATTTATTTATATTTGTGCTTCATTGGAATGCCATTATTAAATAATTTCATTTTTAATCATTAAAAACACAAAATGAGGGTTGGAGGCAGTCAGATCTGGGACAATCCAGCATTAGCGCAGCTAAGAAAATGCCTAGCCACCTCCAGTGTTCTGACTTCTAATTCATTTCAACTCATTCAATTATAACACTTCTCTCTTTCCTGAACAGTTTCTTGCTCATGCTTAGTCTCTCAACATCATTTCTGCTTCCTCCATCTGCCCACATTCCTTCAAAAGGATGTTTGAGGAAACAGTCAGGATTTCTGAGACTAGAGGCCTTAGATCCCTAAAATGACCCCAGTGCCGTAAGGCATCTATTCTAAATATCTTGATTTCTACAGGGTTTTTAGTATTTTGTGATTTTTATTTTAATGATATTCTAAAGCAAGGGTACTTACATTCTGAATTATAGTGATAGTATAGTGATACGTGATCTTAGTGGTCTTAGTGTCTCTGTTAGCATTGGTGTCCCCATGTTGCTTGTGCTCAAAGAGGCCACAGGACATCCTGGTGCTACATAAAACTGAAGTGTGAGCTGAGACAGTGGTGGGTCAGTCCCACCATCACATGACACACACGAAAGGCCAAACACAAAACAACCCCATAGTAAAGAATGCGTTCACGTTTTGAGTGGACTTCTTAAATAGATGTTTTCTTTGTATATCCCAATTAAATATGAGAATAGAAATAAGCATATGACAAATCATTGGTTGGCCAATAATAATTTAAAAATACTTCACAATCATATGTTACTGCAGTATTAAATTTATTAGCTCATGAAATAGCTACTCAATGGTTACAAATTGGTTCATTGTTAACACAATAACAATGATTGCAATGACTTATGTCCATTGCACTGAAACTGAAAAGAACAAAAGTGACAGGAAAAAAGCATCAGACACATACAATTAAGCTCTATTTTTAAACCTAATAGGTGATAGATGCTGAGCAATAAAACATCATCCACTACTTTAAAGTTTTCACTTTGGAGCTCACTGATTTTGTAGTTTTGTTTATATTTAATTTTTTAAATTAAAATATTATGAGATATAGTCACAAGCACATTTTATCAATTTTTTTAATATATATTAAAGTTACATCTGAAAACAGATATTTTAAGTCAAAACTTTGGATCTATCAGAATTAATTTTCTATAAAAGGAAGCTGATATTATACAAGCTGTGTAACTGCTCTGCATGGTTTACCTCAGACGAGGAATGAGACTTGTCTTGAGAAAGGATGATGGTGCATATGTGTGATGAATCGAACATGAACTAGGAAGATTGAGAACTAAAGGGGGGAAAGAGACATTTTCTGTCTTCTAAAATCTGCATTTAATATCATGAAATTTGTTCAGTATCAATGGATATAAATTGATATTGTATGGAATCGTATGATTCTTACAGAAGGGTTTCAGAAAACTACGCACTGAGTAAAAATTAACCAAAGCACCTCTTTAGAGACTAAGATAACATTTTACAGTTTTCTCTAATAAACCCTTGAAGTGAAGGATACCACCTGTTCTCTAGATTTTGAAATATTCCTTTCACTGTTTTAGCCACCTGTGAAAACTCGGGTTGTTTAATGGTATTATGATAATTTTAAATAATAATGAATAATGCTTCATTTTGGGAGAAATGTTAACTTACAAACACAAATGGAAGTATTTCCCAAGAAGTATTTGAGTGGGAAAATAGAAGCATACAATAAGAATTCTGATTTTTTTTAAAACAGAAATCAATTTGATTTTCCGATTTTAGTGAGTAAAAGACTCATTTGTGAAAAATGCCTCCAAGAGTTTTCCAAATTATATGAAACTATAGTCTAGATAAGAGTTTCCAAAATAAATGAAAAAAAAGTATCCAATGTTTGTTATAGCTTAGATTTTTAATGGATCATAGTATGTCAAAATTATATTATAGGAAGCCATGCAATTTCAGTAAAGAGAGTTTATAATCCTGTTTTAGTCATTGGGAAGTAATTTAATGTACTGAAATTTCCTTTCTGAAATCAAATTTCAGTTATAATCCAAACTTAGTATAAGTTGTTTAAAAAAACCTGCTGAGTTTCTTTGTTCATTTGATGCAAGCTAATTTGACTTGAAGCAAATATCACTTGAGCTCCGACCATTTCCATCTATTATTTTGAAAAAGTATTGGACATAGCTGATAGTAGAGTTTCAGGGAAAATTATTATTAACTTTTACTAGAATAGTTTTTTATTACCAAATGGTATACAAATTATATTACTTGGGAAACAAATTATTTTTAAGGGAATAAACTTTTAATTCATATTCCCTTGAAGTAAGAAATTATTTCTTTTGAAAAGAAACAAGTCTCTAAGGAATGAAGTTGCATAGAAAATAATTCAAGGTGTAAATATAATCTCAGAGCTGGCAGACTGCATTATTTCAAAGATGGTAAATATCAGTGATGCCTCAGAACTCAGTAACAGTTATTGGTAAAAGATAAGGCAGCGGCTTTTCAGAGTAGGAAAGGGAGGGTATCTATCCCAAGGTAGAATTCTAAATGTGAAAAGGAAGGAAGCAAGGGGGAAAAAAAGAACTTCTTAGTGAGTTTGTGAACTTTACTTTCATTGTAAGTAGCCTCACGGGGGATTAGAACCAAACACTTGTGGTTTAAGAATTTAGCAAATTTCTCTTGACTAAAAAAAAAAAAAAAAAAAAAAATACTGTTTCTTTGGAAGAGTCTAGCGAGTCAGAATGAATCTCACATCACCAATCATGAAAGAGTTGGAAACTATAAATATGACTTTTTAAAAATAACTATAGTGAGAAACAGGGAAAGGACACAGCATTTCCTGAATACCACAGATGTGCATTTAATTTTCATTACTTTGGCTACTGAACGTAAATGACATTTTACTCAATTGAATGTATTCAGAGACTTGGAGTTCACCACAATCTTTAAGTGAATTACTTTATCTGGGAAACTCAAGAGCAATACATGCACGGTGAAGTACTGATTTTGTTCTCATTCCTGTAGGGAAGGGAAAAAAATCAATTTCCTCGCAAGTATTGTAGTAACACATCCGCCTGGGTTCTTGCTCCCATCTGTGCTTAAAGGAGGCCAAAGAAAAACACTCTTGTAATAGTAGAAATACAAACTGAAATTTCATCGGAAGACTTGGGAAATAGGACTCCCTCTATTATTTGCAATATCCTTATGAGTCACAGATACTAGTTTTTCTTCTTTCTAAAAGAGCAGAAGTAGTCTGCGGCACACTAGATGAATAAATCTTGTTACAGTACTGATATATAAAGTGCTAAAAGTTCTTCCTGAACTTGTGAGTTCAATCAGGTATGCATTCAAAGTACTCACACAGAACACGTCATCAAGGAGAAATTCAATAAATGTATGTTCAAATGCCTTAAATCTAAATCTTTTTTTTAGTTTTGTAAATTTATAGGATTGTATAGTTTTGATATTTAGCTCCATATCTCTGAATAAGATGTCTATATTGCTCATACAAAATTCTTAATTTTTAAACTTTTATATTATTTAGGGATTTTTCCATTATGAAAAATGTGAAATTTGCCTATTTTCATTCCTATGATTCTACCATACACAAATATTCTTTCCATTTCTCATTTTCTCTCTTTGTCTATGTTATAAACATATAAAGTATAATTATGTAACATGTAATATAGGATATATATAAAAGTCCATTAATTCAATGTTTAGCTTTTTTATTATTGGGCCTAATATATGAGATAATCCTAGCTGAATGATGCAGTATGTATATAATGATTACTTTCCCTTTCTTATATAATTTTTATTTGTTAGGGAGAATTGGTCAAATTGTTTTTATATTAGATTAGTTTTCTATGTATCATTCATCCAATCCTAAAGTCCACCAACTGTCTGACTGTCCTCCACATGTTCAGATGTGTCAGGTGTTCTATCAGTCTCTCCTGTGACCTTCTAACCAACCCTTTATGGACCCAGTTCTCTCTGTGTGTGTTGCACACTTACTATATTGTATTATTCCTTCACCATTATCCCGGATATCTCCTTTGTTTTGCTCTCGTGTTGAAACTCTGCTTTCCTATAGTTGATGTCTTCCTTCATCTTGGGTTACCCTTTCCTTTTTAAGGAGTACATCCTACCATAGCTTCTGGAGAAAGGATGCAAAAAGTACACTTTTGTGATTCTGCATACTAAAATGGCTTTATTTGATTACCAGAGGAGTAAGGGTATGCCAATTCTCGGTAAAAATTTATTTAACTGAGAATTTAAGGTGTTTATGTAGTTTCTAATGTTGTTGGGGAGAAATTGGAAGCCATACCAATTCCTAACCTCTTTTTCAATGGAAAGTTGTAGTAACTTCTCTTGTCCCTTGTGTTCTGAAATACACTATTATGTGTGTTGGTAGGATCCTATCTCCATCTGATAGGCTAGTGACGCAGTTGTACAGAGTGTGGAGTTTTAATCCAGACCCTGATGTTCTTTGATTTGGAAAATATTTGTTGAATTATTTCCCCTTCATGCTTTATTTTGTTTTCAGTACTGAAAGTCATTAATTGGATGTGCAATTCCAGGACTGGATTGGAAATTCAATTTTATTTTATATTATTTTATTTGTATTATTATTTTAAATTTTAAAACAATCTTTGGTTTACAGCAAAATTGAGAAGATATCACAGAAGGTTCCCACATACCCCAAACCCAGATTCCCCTATGATTAACATTTTATATTAGTAAATTAGTAACAAATAGTACTTTTGTTACATTCAATGAATAATGGACACTTTATTATTAACTATAATCATAGTTTATTCAGATTTATTTTTAGTTTTTATTTAATCTCCTTTTCAGTTCTAGGACACCACATTGCATTTCATTGTCACATCTCCTTAGTCTTCTCTTGACTGTGACAATTTCTTAGAGTTTCCTTGTTTTTGACTACCTTGACTGTTTTGAAGAATTCTGGTCAGGTGTTTCATAGTATGTCCGTCAAATGAAATTTGTTTGATTCTTTTCTTGTGGTAAAAATGGGTTATGGATTTTTGGGAGGAAAATGACAGAGGTAAAGTGCCCTTTTCAATATGTCATATTAATGGCACCTACTGGCTGTTACTTACTCTCTCATCCTACAAGATGCTCCAGGATCATATTGTTTATTTCCTGCCACAGTCCTTAAATCAGCCAATTCTCCAAGGAGCTCTGGTTCCTTTTATTGGGGAATAGTATTAGAAATCAAGATCTGAGCACTAGGTATGCTTATTGGTACTAGGAGTGTTGATGACTCTAGGCTTCTCAAATGACTGAACAAAGAAATATGTATATGTATATACTGACCTGCATATATAATCTTATCTGTAAATATTTCTATTTGTAAACATCTGTATCTTTGTTAAGCTAACAATAAGTTGATACTGTCTCCAACTGTAATCCATTTCCACACAGATCATTCTAGCATTCTTTTGCTTAACTGTAATCTACCACTCCAACAGTGAGAATCTATTCATTCAATTATTCAATTCTAGTATAAATGAATAGCTGTATCAAAATTGTTAACACAAAATCTATAGAAAACAACTTTATCAACTAGAGTACAATGCTTATGAACAGTTTTTTTTTTTACCTTTAGTCTTACAGACCCTATTCATTGTCAAAGTTACTTAGTTCGGCACTTTTTCCCCAGTTCCCTTACGTGAGTTTCCCTGCTCCCTTAAGTGTTTCTTACATTTTTTTGTTTCACACATTTTTAATACAGTTAGATTGCTTTGTTACATTCTGCATCATGTTCTGGAATCTCTGAACTTCTAAATATTTTTTTTTAAGTCTACGTACATTAAAGTTTACTCTTTGTGCTGTAAAATTCTGTTGGTTTTGACAAATTGCATAGTGTCACTTACCATCATTACAATATCATAGAGAACAGTTTCACTGCCCTAAAAAATCTCTTGTGTTGTCCAGTCTCTCCTTGTTCATTCAAATTTTTACTTATTTTATATTTTTTCTTCAAATTCTCAGGGAGATTTCTTAACATCATTTTCTAACACAGTGGTATAAATTCTCAATTGCTACATAATACATTATCCAAAAACTTATCATCTTAAGACATTTATTTTCCCATAGTTTCTGCAGATCAGGAATCTGGTCATGGCTTAGCTAAGTTCTCTGGCTCTAGGTCTCTCATGAGGCTGCATTATGTCAAAGTTCAACTGGGAAAGGTCTGCTTCCTAGCTCATTCAGGTAGTCCTTCATAAAATCCAATTCCTACAGCATATTGAACTGAGGGCCTCTGTTTCTCACAAGCTATTGGCCAGAGGCCACCACTGGCATCCAACCACATGGACCTCTCAGTAGGGAAGCTCATAACATGGCAACTGGCTTCATGAGAGTGAGCGAGTCAAAAGGCAGAAGAGAGAGAATACTAACAACTCAGAAGTAACCTTTTGTCTGTAACCTAATCTCAGGAGTAGTATCACGTCAGTTTTGCTATCTATATTCTATTGATTGCAAGTTGGTCATTAGTTCCAGCCCATACTCTAGGGAAGAGAATTAAGCTGGTATGGGGATCACTGGGAAGCACCTAGTCGTCTACTAACCACACTACCTATTGAGTTTTTCATTGCCTGCTCATTTACCTTTTGGTTTTTAGTTTCCAAGAGCTCTATCTAATTCTTGAAATATTATTTTTTAATGTACCTTTTCTTGTTTCAGATGTGAAATAATTCTATCTGATAATATAAGTATTTGTGAAGATTTTATCTCCCTGCATATTCTTTCTTCAAGGTGACTTTCTCTATTTTGGTTTCTTTCTCTTATTCAGGATAGAAACTTTACTCAGATGTCTGAGATCTTTGGTTGTCTTGTCATATATATGTGAATCACTTTTTAGTGAGAATTTCTGACTGTATGGGTGGGACTTAGCAATGAGCTTCACTTTATCGTAATCTGACTGAGCTGTTTTGTATGGGGAATCCTGACTTCAGAACCCTTAGCTCTTTTTACCCTTTAGCTGGTGAGATTCCTTAGAGAAGGATATCCCAATATTGCCTGGACGGTAGCAATTCTGCAAGCATTCAGAGAGTTGGGAAAAAGGACTGAGGAACCTCAGCGTTCAGTAAGTTGTCACTTAGTTCCCTTGTTTTCATTGTGTTACACTTACTTGAGTAACCCGTTCTTTCTCACAGATGGGTCGTTGGAGACTGAATATGGAATCTCTTTTCTTCTTAAACCAACTTTCAGGTAATCTGCTTGTTATTAGCTGTATCTTTACTCGCACTTCCAAAGGTACCTTGTGTTGCCAATTCCTATGTTAATTGAGATTCTGTGGTTTAAATATAATTGCTTCTCAGCGTTCCCGATGGCCACTAAGAATTCGGATTTCTTAGGTTTATATAATTAGTTACCACTCATCCATTTGTTTTTCATATTCCAAATGTTATTGTTTCCTTCCCTCTCATTCTGTTGGCTATGTAGATTATGATTTTTTAAAATTTAATATACCTGACTTTTATAGCAGTTTTTTAAAGAAAAATTAAACAGAAAGTATAGAGTCCCCACCTGCACCCTCTCACTCCTGCCCCCATAATTTTCCCTATTATTAATATCTTGTATTAGGGTGATATCTTTGTTACAACTGCTGAGCTAATATTGAGAAACTATTATTAACTAAATTCTATAGCTTACATAATGTTCACTTTTTGTGCCATACATTCTGTGGGTTTTTTCAGATGTATAATGACAGGCATACACTAATACAGTATAGAGAAATGTTTCGCTGCACTAGAAAGTTTCTGTGCCCCATGTATATATTCCTCCAACTTCCTGGCAACTACTCATCTTTTTATTGTCTCTGAAGTTTTTCCTTTCCTACATGTCATATAGTTGAAATCATATAGTACTGAGCCTTTTCAGATTGGCCTCTTTCACTTAGTAATATGTTTTAAAGATTTTTTCCATGTCTTTTTTTATAGGTCATTTCTTTTATTTATTTCTACTCATATTATTTTTAATTGACAAGTCATAATTATATACATTTATGGGGTACAATGTTATGTTTTGATACATGCATATAATGTGGAATGATTAAATTAAGCTAATTAACATATTAGCACCTCATCTATCATTTTTATGGTGAGACATTTAAAATTTACTTGCTTAGTTATTTAGAAATATACAATAAATTATTATTGATGGTAGTCACCCTGGTGTGCAATAGATCTCAAAATTTATTCTTCCTGTCTTTCTGAAACTTTGTACTCTTTGATCAACTACCCACTTCCTCCTCAACACCCTCCACCCCCACCCCCGACAAGATTGATGTTGCTGCTTAGTTCAGCTATATCCTTACTCATTTTCTCCCTGCCCAATCTGTCCATTTCTGACAGAGGCATGTTAGAGGTTTCAACTATCACGATGGATTAATGTATTTCTCCCTATATTTCTATCAGTTTTTGCCACATGTATTTTGACACATTGTTGTTAGGTAAATACATACTAAAGGTTCTATCTTTTTAGTGAATTGATTTCTTTATCTTTGTTTCTTCAATGATTCTTTATCATTGTTTAGTGCCCTCTTTATTCTTGATAACTTCCTTGCTCTGAAATCAACTTTGCCTTAAATAATATAGCTATATCTGCTTTTTTTTTTGATTAGTGTTAGTGTGGTATGTCTTTTTCCATCCCCTTGTATTTAATTTATCTGTGTCTTTATATTTAAAGTGAATTTCTTATAGACATCATATAGTGGGGTCTTGCTTTTTTGTATCTATACTGTGACAATCTCTGTCTTTTAATTGGCATATTTAGACCCCTTGCATTTGAAGTGGTTATGGTTATAGTTGAATTAATATCTACCATATTTGTATTTGTTTTATTCATTGTCATTATTTTTGTTGTCTGCTCTTTTTCTGCCTTCTCTGGTTTTAATTATTTTATATGATTCCATTTTATCTCCTCTATTTTTCTTTGTCTGAGAAAGTATTCATTTCTTTCTCTCTCTTTTTAAAATTATTGCAAAGAATTGGCTTACTCAATTGTAAAGACTAGCAAGGCAGGTTCAAATTCCATAGGGCAAGCTGTCAGGAATGGCAGGTTGGCACTGCCCACCATATGTCGAAACTCTTATACACAGGTGGAATTTCTTCTTCTGGGAAGACTCTGTTTTGCTCTTAAGGCCCTTCAACTGATTAAATCAGGCTCATCCAGATTGTCTAAAATAATATTCTTTACTAAAAGTTAACTGATTATAGACTTTAATCATGTCTACAATATACCTTCACAGAAACACCTAGATCAGTGTTTCATTGAACAACTAGGGACTAAATTCTAGTCAATTTGTCACAAAGAACTGACCATAATACCAGCCAACTTGTCATATAGGCTATTCCATGTTCTGAATGTATCTACTTTCTTCCTTGTGGTGTGATATACCTGTTCCTATATTCTCTGTAAATGTAGTTTGGCTTTAGAGGATTGATTGGATTTAAATTCAACTATTTTGGCACAAATAGTTCATAGCCGATATTGTGCACTTTATATTATATCACATAAGGAGGACCATAATATCTATTTCTATTACTTTTGAAGGATAATTTTTCTGGATAGAGAATTCTAGGTTGGTTTTTTTTTCTTTCAACACTTTAAATATTTTACTCCACTCTCCTCTTGCTTGGATGGTTACTGAAGAGAAGGCTCATGTAATTCTTATCCTGTTCCCCTTAAGGTAAGATTTTTTTGTTGTTGCTCTTTTTTTCTTTTCTTTTTATTTTTTTTTACCTTTCACTTTTTGTAGTTTGGATATGATATACCAATAACTAGGTTTTTTTTTTGTTGTTGCTGGTTTGTTTGTTTTGGTGTTTATCTACTTTAATATTTATTTGCCTAAGCTTGGATCTATAGTTGTCTGTCACTAATTTTGAAAAAATTCTCAGTCACTGTTACCTAAAATATTTTTTCTGTACCTTTCTTTCTTCTCATTCTGGTATTCCTATTGCACTTATATTACACTTTTAGTCATTTTACACAGCTCTTGGTTATTATGTTTCATTTTTTTCTCTTTGCTTTTCGCTTTGGGAAGTTTCTATGGACGTAATTTCAAGCTCACTGTTTCTATCCTCTGCTGTACCTAGAGTATGGATGAGCTCATTAAAGGTATTATTTATTTCTGTTACAATGTTTTCCATTACTAGCATTTCCTTTTGATTCTTTCTTGGAATTTTCATCTTTCTACTTTCATTATATATGTCATCAACTTTTTCTTTTAGCACCCACAGCATATTAATCATAGTTATTTTAAATTCTCAGTCTGATAATTCCAAAATCACTGACATATCTGAGAGTGGTTCTGATTCTTGCCTTTTCTTTTCTCACTGGATTTTTCTCTTGCCTTTTAGCATGCCTTGTAATTTTTTGATGAAACGTGAGCATGAAGTACTGGATAAAAATGAGGAAAGTAGGACTTCAGTATGAGGTTTTGTCATTATGGAGCTAGCAGATTTGCTGTAGTTACTGTTTGCTGTATCTGTAGGTGCCAGAGCGTAAAATTTCCTTTAGTGTCTTGTTTTTGTCTCTCTTGATATCTTTGGGTTTTCCTGGAGACTGCTTTATGAAGAGAGTCTGAAGCTTGTAGTTCTTTCAGTTGATATTTTACAGGAACTCAACTGATGTGGCAGTAAGCTGTGGGGGTAGGAGAGCTTATTTGACCATCTTCCTCTGCAGATTATCTATTGGGATTAGAGTTTCTGAAAAAGTTTTGGATTGAGGTATTTAAATAGGGATCTAATTACTGGGCCTGATGTCTAATTTCAGAATTATGAGCAAAGTTAATTTGATGCTAAGTCAAAGGAGTTACTGACCCAGAGCTTTTTAAAAATTCCTCCCATAGAAGTTGAAATGGATTCCAGTGTTGCTTTTCACCTCAACTTCCTAAATCAAAGAGATCTTCCGAAGGTGGAAGGCAAAACATGTCCTGGGAACTGGGTATTTGGCTTCCCACCTAGTTGCCTTAAATATCAGTTTTTGTTCCAAAGTAAGACATTCAGATAGAGTCAAAAGAAAATGTTTTACTAGTTTAAAAAATACATAAATATTTTTACCAATTTAAAAAATAAAATACTGTTGTAATAATTATTAAAAAACAGAAAAGTATAGGTAATTTTAATAAAAAGTGCTTTAGGATCAATATATAATTATTATAGTAATAAATTTGCTACAAGTGATCTATCACACATGAAGATGACACTTATGACTCAGCACTAGCAGAACAGATATTTCACACCGGATATTGACAAGTGTTTACTAGTTAAACTAGCGTCATAGGAAATAGACACAGTTTTTTTCTCTAGGTTTTATTTGGAGGAGTAGTTTTGGCCATGTTCTGTTTTCTATCAAAATGAAGAAAGTATCTCAAACAAATGGTTTACTTTCATATCTTAAGCTATTAGATTATGCCCAAAGTATCTTCATTACATCCTACTGGGTTCAGCTCTCTGATTAGATGGCAACTCTGAAATTAGCAGGAATATGATATTAAAAATAGGTTTATTTACTCATATGAAAAAATGCATTTCCATTCATAGCAAAAATGTTCAATTAATCTGAGGCTCTAATATTATTTGTCATTACTCATAAATAATACCACATTATTATATTCATACATTTTTATGAGTAAGAAATTGATTGTACGGACCTATTTACTCACTCACATCATTAAGATGGCTGACTAAAGGCACCTAGAATTTGCCTTCTCCATAGAGAAAGGTCAAAATAACAACTAGATAACCACACATTGAGTACAGTGTGTAGGGGAGACACCAGTTTTAGCAAAAGAGTGATGAAGACTCTCTGAAGCACAGAAACTAGTGATAGCAGCATAGAGAGGGAAGCAAAGTGCCCAACCAGGAGTGGCTCATAGCCGAGAGGGACTTTGCACTGTGGGGAAAAGGTAAGCAAGTGATCCCCAGCAGGCCATGTTCCCACCACAGACAACTGCAATTCTAGCTATAGACAGCCCACTGCCCTTGCAGGCCCTGAGCCCAGGATAGGGAGCTGCCTGGAGTACACACGACTGCATTGTTTCAGAGAGAGAATTCAAGCTCGGTCTTCCCCACCCCCTGGGAAACAGACTGCCACAGCACAGCACCATTTTGAGAGAGAGCTACCACAAGAGTACATTCTGCCCTAGAACCCAATGACCCCTGCTTCTTCAAATCCCTGGAGCCCTGCCATCATTGTGCCACATCTGTCCAAAGGGCTGCAGCATCAGGACAGTAGCTGGACCTAGCAGTGCAGCCCCAGCCCTGGGCACAGGGAGTGTAACAAAGTATGAGGCTGCCCCCAAGACAGAGGAAGCTCTTCCCCAGAACCTAAGAGCTGCCTGTCTGGAACCCAGCACCATCACTGATAATCCTACACCTTCTACAGTCCATGCACTAATGCACAAGCTTTGGGGCCTTGATTACTGGCCTGCCTGGCCCACCACCACCACTGGTAATGTTCCCAGAGAAGGAGTTGCTATGCACCCACATGTTCCCACACCCCAAGACCCAAGGGCCAGCCTACCCAGCATCTTCACCTGCAGCAAAGCTGTAGCACAGCCTTCACGAATAGCCATAGTCTGAGCCACGGAGGCACTTGAAGACACTGCTGATTACAGCTGAAGAAATTATATGAAATCTACCCTACTGTGCCCATTCAAAACCAAAGCCAAAGTACCCTACTCAACTGATACTATAGGGCACATATACAGAAGAGTCTTTCCCTATGAGAGTTACTCCATAAAATTGGAAGAAGTGCTTGGCCCACCAGAAGCACACATATCAACATAGGAATGCAGGAAACATGAAAAAGCAACAAAACCTGGCACCTTCAAAGGAACACAATAATTTTCCAGTAACAAAACCCATAGAAAAGGAAATCTATTAAATGCTTAAATATAAATTAAAAAATAATGATCTTAAGGGAACTTAGTGAGATATATAAAAACACAGACAACTCACTAAAATCAAGAACACAATTCATTATCTGTATTAGAAATTTAATGAAAAGGATAGATATCATAAAATAGAACCAAACAGAAATCATAGCACCAAAAAATTTAATGAGTGAAATAAAAAATACAATTGAGAGCTTCAACAATAGAGTAGATCAAGTGGAAGAAAGAATTTCTGAACATGAAGATATGCCTTTTGAAATAACCCAATTAGATAAAAAAAAAAAAATAAAGAAATAAAGAAAGAAGAAAGTGTAAAGACATATGGGACACTAGTAATTATAGCATTGCAAGAAGGAGAAGACACAGGAAAAGACATGGAAAACCAATTTAGTTAAATAATAGCTGAAAAATTTCCAAGTTTGGAAGAGATATAGACATCTAGACACAGGCACCTTAAAGTTACTTAAATAGATACAACCAAAAAAGGTCCTCTTCCTGGCACAGTATAGTCTAATTTTCAAAAGTCAAAACAAAGAAGGAATTCTATAAACAGCAAAAATGTCAAGCCACATATAAGGGAACACCCATCAGATTTACAGAAGGTTTCTCAGCAGAAACGTTATAGGCCAGAAGATGACAGGATGATATATCCAGTGTGCTGAAAGAAAAAACTTTGTTAATCAATAATACTATACTCAGTGAAGTTATCCTTCAGAAATGAAGAAAAAATAAAATATTTCCCAGACAAGCAAAAACTGAGGGAATTCATCACCACTAGACTTGCCTTACATGAAATACTCAAAGAATTCCTTAATACAGAAGCAAATGAATGATATCTACCATCATGAAAACATGCAAAAGTTTAAAATTGACTTTAAAACAGAAACAAATAATCATCTGAAAGAAATCAAAAGTTATTACTACAAAAACCACCAAGATAAACAAAGATAAACAATCAGAAAGGAAAAAAGAAACAAAGGATATGCAAACAACCAGAAAATGATTAACAAAAGGACAGGCAGAAGTCCTCACCTATCAATAACAACTTTGAACATAATGGCTTAAATTTCCCAATTAAAAAGAGATATAACTGACCAACACTTAAGTGCACATACAGTAGTAACATTCATCATGTGTTGGGCAGATGGGAGGGGAGAAGAGGGGGTGAGTATATTCACGTAATGGGTACATTGTGCACCATCTAGGGGATGGACACACTTGAAGCTCTGACTCAGGTGGGGCAAAGACAATATATGTAATCTAAATATTTATACCCCTGTAATATGCTGAAATAAAAAAAAAGATATAGACTGGCTGAATATAGTAAAAAGTAATAGAACAAGAACCAAATGTATGCTGCCTCCAAGAAACTTACTTCATCTGTAAAGACACAAATTGAATGAACATGAAAGGATGGCAAAAGATATTACATGAAAATGAAAACTAAATGCAATCAAGTGTAGCTATATTTATAGAGATAAAATAGACTCTAAGTCGAAAAACACAAAAAGAGACAAAGAAGGTCATTATATAATGATAAAGGAATCAATTCAGCAAGAATATATTAATATAATAGGAAATATATATATATATGTATATATATATATATACCCAACACCAGAACACCCAATATATAAAGCAAATATTAATAGAACTAAAAGGAGAGATCGACTCCAATACATTAATAATATGGGACTTTGACATCTTGTTTTTGGCAATGGACAAATAATCCAGTCAGAAATCAACAGAGAAACATTGTAGTTAAACTATACGCTACATCAAATGGACATAATTCACATTTACAGAATATTTCTTCCAACTGCTGCAGAATACACACTTTTCTCATTAGCACATGTAACATTTTCAGGAAAAACCCTATATGTTAGGCCACAAAGAAGTCTCAACAAATTCAAAAGAGTCAAATTCATTCAAATATCTTTCCAGACCACAATGGAATAAAGCTAGAAATCAAAGATAAGAGGAACTTTGAAAACCATACAAATACATAAAAATTTAACAACATGCTTCTGAATGACAAATAGGTTAGTGAAGTAAAGAAAATCAAAAAGTTTCTTAAAACAAATAAAAATAGAAACTCATTAGATTGTTTATTTGTGACCTATCTGTCTTTTGGATGAAGGCATTTATGGATATAAATTTTCCTCTCAGGACTGCTTTAGCCAGTCAAGTACACTTTAAATAAGTTGAATAGCTGGGCGCAGTGACTCATTCCTGTAATACCAGCACTTTTTGGAGGCCAAGATGGGAGGATTGCTTGAGGTCAGTAGTTCAAGGCAAGCCTGGGCAACATAGTAAGCCAATGCCCCTACTAAATAAATAAATAAGTAAATAAATTAATTGAACATTTTAAGTTCATATCCTTCCCTCTGTGTTATGGTGGCTTAACCTCAGCATGAGGGTCTTGGTGTGAAGAAGGCATAATCAGAACTTTTACTCTTCTTTTGTTTTTTTCCTCTTTTCCTTCTTTCTCCTTTAATGAATGGGAGTCTAGGATCAGAGAAGGGGTAAAAGAACAGATATCAGATACTTTTTTATTTAATTTTAATCCTCTGGGCTCTCAGTGGCATTGATATGGAAGGCACCTTAATGGTGACTCTCATGTGGAACATGTGTGAGGTCATTGGGAATTTTGAGAGAGGTTTTTCCACTATACAGTTTCATAATATGGGAGCTATTCTCTTCACACCTTCCTTCAGCTCTTTCTCCAAGAGGTATAGCAATCATATCTCTTGCTGCTGCAATCTACTTCTGAATTGGCAACTCAAGCCCAGTTACTTCCTTATCTGGGCTTATCTGGCTCATGGGAAACTCCATGTGTTTGGCATTGTTTATAATGCCAAATAGTTCAAATGCTGTGTGTTCCACCACTGTCTCCTCTCTTCACTGTTCATCGTCTCTCTACTTCTCTTTTCTTTCTACACAAATGTTCATGGTCACAATAAGTAGATGTCCATCTAGACAATGGGATGCCATCTATTTTTTTTTTTTTTTTGAGACAGAGTCTCACTCTGTTGCCTGGGCTAGAGTGCCGTGGCATCAGCCTAGCTCACAGCAACCTCAAACTCCTGGGCTCAAGCAATCCTACTGCCTCAGCCTCCCAGAAACCTGGGACTACAGGCATGTGCCACCATGCCTGGATAATTCTTTATGTATATACTTTTAGTTGTCCAGCTAATTTCTTTCTATTTTTTTTTTTTTTTTTTTTAGTAGAGATGGGGTCTTGCTCTTGCTCAGGCTGGTCTCAAACTCCTGAGCTCAAACAATCCTGCTGCCTCAGCCTCCCAGAGTGCTAGGATTACAGGAGTGAGCCACCACGCCCAGCTCTATCTCATCTTCTTGCAGATTA